>JANHFL010002752.1:32803-54322 GCA_032468155.1 Oxyrhabdium leporinum | reverse complement strand
CTATCTATCTATCTATCTATCTATCTATCTATCTATCTATCTATCTATCTATCTATCTATCTATCTATCTATCCAATTCTATGTGGTTGACTCTAGATCAGGGCTGTCAAACTCGCGGCCCGCAGGCCACACCCACACCCGGTTTAGCAAAGGGGAAAAAGTCGTGATACATCACATGATGCCGCCATGATGATATGAGTTTGACACCCCTACTCTAGATGATTAGTGTATATGATTAGAGTTGTTTTGCAAAATTATCTTGATACTCTTCAGCTTGTGGACTCCAAGGAAGTGATGATGACTTTGGCCACTTGTGGGCAGGATCCATTTTCCTTTGAAAAGTAAGTAGGAGCATGAAGCGCTGGAAGAAGGTTGTCAAAATCTTAGGAGGCAGTTACGTCAATGACCTTGAAGAAGACAGTGGTGTGCCTCTTCCTGGGATTATATAGATTTATTTCAATCAGGATTCAGGCAATGGACAGAAATTACACTAATCCTAGTGGATAACCTTCATCAAAACATATAGGACATGCAACCTTTTTCATTGTTTTAGAGCTCTTAGCATTTCCAAAACCAGTAAACACAATATCCTTCTGGACTTGGAGGATTTGGAGTTGGGGACACTGTGCTGTGCAGTAATTCTCTGTGGTCAGTATCAGTTGGTAGTAGTGGAAGAGGAGAGGTCATGTAAGCAGTTATTCACTTTGGGGTGCCACAAAGTTCACATTTTCTTCCATTATAATTTCACAAAGCCATACATTTTAGAATTTAAAAAATCTCAACCAATTTTGTTATAACAGGAATGAAACCCTAAATATTTCAGATCTGCTAAATTTATTTCAACCTGAGTGAAGTTAGTATTCCTAACCAAATACACCCCATGTTGTCTCATTTTCACAGAACTGTGGCTTCTTTTCAAGAAGATTAGACTGGAAACCACACACACACACACACACACACACACACACACACACACAAATTCTAATTTCCACCAACCAGCTTTTACTGTGGTGAGCATTAAATCATTACACAGTATTTATTGGTGATCAATTTTCATCTTGCAGTGCAATAGAGAATATACCATGCATAGCAATCTTAAGATGCGGCATGAATATAATGGGATGCCTAATTACGGCAAACAAAAACAAATGGTTGGCGAAGGCACTCCCCAAACACCTGCTTTTTTCTCTAAACTATTCATTGAAATAATAAACAACACACTGTGTCTTTATTACTGCTCCTGTCAGGGCTGAGCTATAGACAGCTCTCGGGTGAGTCAAAAGCTAGATCAGAAAGAAACATAATGGAGCAAGAAAGATTATTTCTTTTTCAAACCAAAGTTTGAATTTGTGGCCAAAAGAAATAATTCCACACACAGAAGCTGGACAATGGACAATTCTTATCCTACTTCCTTCCAAATTATTTCAGTTCTGTTAAAAGTACCTGTTAACAGGCAGAGGAGTTTGGAGCATCTTTTTTCTATCCCTTCTTCCTTTCCTAATGGTACCTTTTATGGTACACTGACCTTATTTGAAATCATTTGAAAGAAACTGTTTCAATTATTTAGACTGAGTTGTTGATAGTGAGATTAATAGTTGAACAGATACTTTGGAAGTTATGGCAAGGTGGTATTTACATATTTCCCCCATCTCTGGCCCCATATGTTTTACAAAATTAATTGGTACCCAATTTCTTTCAAGAATATTTTTTGGTATGTTCACACAACATCCAAAATATTTATTCCAGGTGAGGAAGGCAGAACAACCACTTTTCTGCCCATTTTCATATTCCATGTTCCATGTTAAGAAGAATTTGCAAGCATTACGACATTTATTGATTCACAAATATTTTATCTGCAATCTTGTATTTTGCAAACAAACCAAGAGAAAATTGGAGCTGTAACAGCCAGTAAATTCATGAGCAAGACAAAACACCAGCAACAGACACATATATCCGCCCAATAGCTGCCCTTCTGGTTCCAACTCTTCTAAAGTGGGATGCCTGGCAGGGAAAAAAACATAAATCAGAATTTGTGGAGTTTGAGGTCCCTGCCATGATTTGAGAAACATACAGACTATGCACAACCCTACTAGCCTTTTGTTCTCAGTTCCCAAAACATCACAAACACTGCTTGAAATGGATGGAAAAAAGGCTGCATGCCCCCAGAATGAAACTGTCCCCTGACTATTTGAGGATTCCTCTAGTCTATCAACTATTATCCCATCCTCAGATGGAAAAATACAATTCTTGAACCAAGAAGTAAACAGATCTTCTACTGTTCAATTTTAAAGTAGTATGGAGTACTAGATGCTGTAAGATGCTAGTAAATGCCAGTAAGTGATGCTACTCTTGTTGTATAGGGTGGCAAGCAGCAGATGATGACAAAACACTATCAAGATACATATTATTATAATAGGAACTGCAACCTTGATTTTGCTCTTTTTCACCAAGTATTTAAAATTGCAAGTACCTCCAATGGTGAACACCTATCCTACAATACTCACACTGTTTTTAATTTCAAGAGGAATTCCTACCACTTGGGGAATAAGGTAACTGAATGGATGGCTCATAGTAATACAGTGCTCCAGTGCTCTGGGAAATTATTTGTCATGTTGCATCAGTTTCCCTTTTTGCAGAATGGAATTTTGCTCATGTTTTCCTCTTACGTCTGCCGCACCCCAACTATTTTTAATCTTGAAGAAATAGGTCCTGAGACAAATTAGATGGCTAGAAAATAGGCTTGTGTGCTGCATCTGACAAAAGCTGGTATCACAAAGGAGAACAGAATCATTTGGATATCAAAACTTTTGAGAAACTTCTCTTTCCTTAAAAAAAACACTTAGCCAGCAGTTGGTTTGACTGATAAACATGTATTTTCACCCATTTTATTTATAATCAAAATCAGATTGAGTGAAAAACAGATTAAGATTTTACCACATTGAAAGCCCTTAGAATATAGCAAATGTATGAATGTATAAACTATTCATTTGCCTTGTTCTTTATTTTTCCAAGTTTCTCAAGCTTTTGGGACAAAAGATTACAAAAATCCTTTATTTGGCAGTTTGAAACCAGAAAGATGGAACCTGTTTTATGGGAAAACGCTGCAGTTTAGAAACATCTATTTCTGTTAACTGTGGGTTAACTACATTGGAGAAACTCTAAATACAGGTGGTATAGATCTTCATGAAGGATTCATTTAAACCATCAAATCCAAATTTCTAGTTAGTGCAAGTCTAAATGGAAGAATCTCAATAGAGTCTCTCTCTTTGCTTGAACACCTCAAGTGAAGGTAATTGTTTCCATTATCACATGGCCCTTACATTCATTGAAAACTACCTTCCATAATTTTTTCTTGACCTGGCAAGTCATTACCTTTTTCTGTGTAATATTCTTTTTACGAATTTGAACAATGCTATGACCTTTAGCTTCACTTTTCAAACTAAATTTTCTAAGTTTGTTCAGTCTGTCTTTGAAAAGAGATAGATCTTTGTTGCCTTTCTCTGAATGTGTGCATATAAATTTTCAATAAAGTGTGCCAGATTTAGAAATAATAATCAGAATGGTGTTTGGAACATATGACTCCACAATACAATTTATCACTGCATTTGCTTTTTTGAACTCCTAACACATTACTATTACTATTAGAATTTCAGTTTCTGATCATATTCCAATTCAGAATTTTCTCCACATGTATTGGATTTAAGAACCATTCTCCATGCTGTATCTATGTATTTGATTTCTTTCACTAACAGTAGAATTTAGCATTTATTTCAATTCTATGAGCCGTGGTGGCACAGTGGTTTAGAATGCAGTACTGCAGGCTACTTCTGCTGACTGCCGGCTGCCTGCAATTTGGCAGTTCAAATCTCACCAGACTCAAGGTTGACTCAGCCTTCCATCCTCCCAAAGTCAGTAAAATGAGGACCCAGATTGTTGGGAGAAATATGTCAACTATGTAAACCGCTTAGAGAGGGCTGTAAAGCACTGTGAAGGGTATATAAGTCTAAATGCTATTGCTATTGCTATTGTTTTCAGTTAATTTCTGAGCTGATTTTGTTTAGATTCTTTTACTTTAAAAAATGAAATTGTAAGCACAGCATAACTTAACCACCAACTTTGTTTCTGTAATTGCCTTGCGGTCTGCAAAGACCATAAGAATCACGCTTAGAAAAACAGTACCGTACATAGTTTGGGGACTTCTGTATTTACTTGGAAATATGCTCAAATGCCAATGAAAAGAAAAAGATTAGTTTAAAATATTTCCAGGACATATCACGATCATCATTTTAGCCATATTCAGTGCAGGATGAATGTTTCCAACCAATACGGTCCTGAGCTTTCTTTTGCCAATTGGTCCTGCAATACTTGCTGGTATCATAGATCCATCTTGTTTTAGGTCTCTTTCATGGATACTTATTATTAAGTGAGATCCATTCTATGACTGCCTTGGTCCACCTGCCATCAGTTCTTCTTGCTATGTGACCAGCCCCATTTTCATTTCAATTCTTTTACTTTCTTGATGATATCATATACTTTCATTTGTTGTCTAATTCATGGGCAGGTCTTTCTATCTTCTCTTGTAATGCCAAGCATATATCTTTCCATGGCTCTCTGTGCCACTTGTAGCTTATTGATCGTAAGGTTAGTGTCCATGTTTCACCGGCATATGTTAGAGCAGGCAGCACACACTAATCGAAAACTTTTCTCTTCAGGCATAGGGGGAGGTTGTTCTTGAAAATTATGCTTAGCTTGTTGAATGCCTACCAACCACATTTAACATGCCATTCAATTTCCTTTATTGTATCATCTTCCACTGAGATCCGTTGGTCAAAGTATATGGAGAGGTCTACTATGTATATAGTTCGTCTCCAGATATAAAAAAAAATCTTTCTTTGGTGAATTTATTAAACATAACCTGGCTCTTTTCCAGGTTTATTTTTAAGCCAAATGGTTCTCCTGCTTTGTGCAGCTCTTGTATGGGTCTTTGTAGCTCTTCTGGGTCTTGTAAGAAGAGAACACCATCTGCAAATCTTAAGTAATTTAAATAGGCGCCACTGATTTTTATTCCATTTTTTGCCCACTCTAGTTTGCAAAATGCTTCTTCAAGGCAAGTTGAGAAAAGGATAAGTGATATTGTATCACCTAGTTGTACACCTTATTCTATGTTGATCTCCACTTTAAAATCATCAAGGCAAATTGTCACCATTCTTTTTTCACATATTGATTGTAGTAAGTTTATGTAAGCAGTGTCTACACCTTGGTTGAGCAATGCATTAATTATTGCTTTCTGTAATACTGAGTCAAATGCCCTGAGCCGGGGTGGCACAGTAGTTAGAATGCAGTACTGCAGGCTAATTCTGCTGACTGCCAGCAGTTCGATCCTGACTGGCTCAAGGTTGACTCAGCCTTCTATCCTTCCAAGTAAATGAGGACCCAGATGGTTGGGGGCAATATGCTGACTCTGTAAACCATTTAGAGAGGGTGATAAAGCCCTGGTTGAGCAATGCCTTAATTATTACTTGCTGGAATATTGAGTCAAACAGCTTTTTGTAGTCAATGAAAGCCATGCAGAAAGACATTGTGCCTTTCAATGGCTTGCTAAACAACCTGGATGTGATCCATTGTCCATGATATGTTCTCCAAATTCCAAATATGCCTATTTGCCCAAATTGATTGAAGACCTACCTTCTAACCTATCAAGTTTATTTTGAAAGTTGTTTAGTTTTTGCTTCCAGTGTTGATATTTTTTTAAATATTTGAGACATATTGCCTCCATCTCATTATCAAAGTCACTAGAAATGCTGAAGAATGATCAGTTTGGTGGCAAACCAAATGGGATGGGAAACCAATGATGATCATTCTCTGATTTCAGTTTTTGAGACAGCTGCATATTTACCTGATCGTATCACCATCCAACCTGTAGGGCATTAGCTCACTAATCACAATATAATAGTTTTTTCTCTGTCACATGCTTTGCTGAAATCAAGGTATTTCCATAATTTCCTGTATTGGTACCACAAAAGACTAGTGAGGAGTTAATGGTGGAACCCCTTTTTCCTTTTGTATCTATAATAAATACATGTGCAGAAAATATTATTTAGTCAAGTGAGAAAACTTATGTGTAATAAATTCCTGCACCCATCCTCTAAGAAAAAGTTACCAAGCTGTGTGGTTTATATTATTATATCAATCTTGCTTGCCTCTTATGTTAAGATAAAGAGGACTACAACAGCTCCTTAATCTAGCACACTAAAGAGATATGGATTGCGTTATCTTTCTTTCTCTGTTAACTCTCTTAATATTAATTCAAAATCCTTTTCAGCATTTCACCCTGGCCCCAATCTACTAGCCTTTAATTCTACAGAATTTATTGGCTGGACATCAGGTGTCAACACAGCTACTTTAAAAAAAATATCATTTTTTTCTCAGTTCATTTGGGAAGAGCTTTTTTCTTTAAAAAAGATGTCAGTGTCTTTTAGGAACCAACTGGAGTCTTCAGATTCAGAAGCTGATGAGGTTCACTTTAACCTGACTATACATAATAACCACAGAGAAGACAGGTGCAACAGGCTGAATCAGCTGATCCAAAGCATGAGCTAGGCAACATTTGTAGCCCAGCAGCTCATCAGAAATTAATTTGAATCACTTACTTGAAAGAAAGCAGCAAATTAATCCAGCTGGTAAAAAAGGGATGCGTGAAAGAAGCTGCAGTCTATGTCTTTGTGGCATGGAATGTTTCACCCATCCATCTGCAACCAACCCTCTTTCTGTGCTGTTCTGGATTCCTTCCTACCTAAATGAAATTAGAACTGGAAACTGACCACATTTGGCTTGTTTCTGAACTGGTGTTTTGTTTCTCTGGATTATCTGAATAGTAAGCTTTTGTGTTTTTCATTCACTAAGCAGAACATTTGTATTTTGCAGTGTGTTTGTTATAGCTATTAAGAATATACAACTGCAAAAAAAATAATACCTTGAGTTTGTATAAAAAGTTGGCTCTGTATATAATTGGCAGAACAAAACAATTTCTACTAATCATGGCATTGTTTTAAAGATATTTACAGATGGCTTTATCATCTGTTATGCAATCTTTCCAGCACTAGTATCAGATCACAGATTTCATATAATATGCCCTTTCTTTCAGTTGTCTGGCCCTACAGTTTTCCAAGATTTCTGGAGGGGAAATGGGTATAGCTAATCTCTAACACTGGGAATTCTTTGCTTAGTTTCTTAAAATGCAGTTGATTTAATCCTGGAAAATTGAACTCCTATGTATTGCTTTACCAGTTTTAAACTGTAATGCTCCTTCAGCCTTTTCTCCATAATTGTCTATTATTTGTCAAAGTAAGAATATTTTCTTTGTTGACTCTCAGTATTTGCCGTCTTCACAGATTGCTGGAAATATTCCTTTTCATTTATTTTTGTACAACCATACTGACTTCTTCCATTGTTTTCCTTACTGGGTATGTTTGAGACTACCCTTTTTGGATATCTCCTTTCCTGCTCATTTTGAGGTAAATTCTCCATTAGCTGCTTCTGCCATGCTATCCAACTTTTCAGTACCCTAATTTTGCTAAAATCTGTATATTTCAGTTTGTTGGTTCTTTATTTTGACTTCAAGATCATTTTGAAAGGCTCAGGGACAAAATGTTCCATTTCCTACTTCTCCCTGCACCCTATATCAATGTAACCCCTTTTATGGATTTACTGGAGAGAACATGAGGAAATTTGACATACTGAAACCACTATGGAATTATCTATGGAGATTCTCAGTCATCCAGGTCATGGTTGTCCCAAAGGTGTTTTTTCAAGAAGCAACTGGACTTTCTGGTTTTTCTTTCAAGATGTTTTGCTTCTTGGATGAGAAGCAAAACGTCTTCCAAGAAAAACTGGAAAGTCCAGTTGCCTCTTGAAAAGCACCTTTGGGACTAGCATGGAATTATATTTTAAGTAGTTAATTCTATTGCCTTGGATAGAAAGCAATAATCTATCTCAAATATACACTGGATGATCATAGGACATTCCCATGCCTTGCGATCTCCTAAAGAGTCTGTTGTATTCTATATTGATCCAGCACATCACTTATTCTCATTCACAACATACTAATTCTTCACCATCTCTACACTGATATTGTCCTATTTGTTTCCTTGCCTAGTGCTTTCTTCCTACAATACTATAGGGACGGAAACCTACAACTAGTGGTAAGCTAGTACCACTATAATTTATATCTTCTTCCCCATAAATGAACCTATAGTGAAGTCTACAAGTATTTCAACGTTTCACAAAAGACTCTAAGAATAACTCTGATGCTTGTCCTTTTCCACAAAAGTTCTCAATCTGTTTAATGGCCTTAGTCAAAGCTTCTTACTGGATTCTGGGGGGCGTGGAGTAAAGCTTTGTGTTTTTATTGTTTGCCTTATTGGCTAATTTGTTGCCTGAAATGTGATGGTTCTCCTTTCAATTAGCTAGTTAGTTAAACTAGATTAACTTATTGATTCACTATAAGCAAAGGTAAAGTCTTAAATTTTGCTTGTCAGTCAGTTTCATTACATTTAGGAAGAAGAATTGAGTTTCTTTACTATTCTTTCTTTTGCACAATATTTCTCTAACTTATCTGACTGATATTTGGCATGAGTGTTCCTCATTCTCCTGTGCCAAATTCTACAACATTTGGCATATTCTGGCACCACGTAAAGCTAGTCCAATCTGCTGAAAACAAACTCCAGCCATCTGTCTTTTCTCCTGTTTGAAACAGAGCTAAACCTTTCTTTGACTAGATTTGCACTAAGCCATAGAATAAACTGTTTGTAACTCAGTGTCTTATCTAAACACAACCACTATGACTTAGGAATCCATGTTAATGGTTTAGTGTATTGGTAGAAGCCAGTCAATTCTGACTGATTTAAGGAATAATAGTTCCATGGTTCTGGGTTTTGTATGATCACAGCTTCTATGGCTCTCTAGATGGAATTAGACTATTTCTAGAGTAACCACTGCAAATTAGACTATGTCTGAAGCTCTAGATCAAGTAGTCTTAGTAGTTAATTACTGTGAAATTTTCACTTTTCTCTCCTGATATTCAAAGGCAAGAAAATAAAATGAATGTAATTAAATGAATACATTTCTAATTTATTGGTTTACATTTTTATAGCAGCTCCTCTCATCATACGTTGACTCTAGGCAGTGAACCACAAGATAATATAAATGGTAACCAAAAGGAAATAGAAACAGATTTGAGAGATGTGTGTGTATTAGCTATATAGTATTCCATTATTGAAGTGCTTATATGTACTTTATATCTTAACTGCATGCTAATTAATACACATTTTGTACTATAATTAGGAGTGGGTTTAATTTTCAAAAGTAAAAGCTTGCAGGGGGTAGAGCAGAAACTCAACTCACCTATCTTGGAGTACTACTGCTATTTTCTAAAGCCTCAATCTGTTCTAAAAATATGGCAGGTTAAAAGAAAATATGAAATTGAAGGCCTACCAGATACAGGAAGGATAGGCAAGAGAGATCTTTTCTATTATGCAGATACTGTTTGCATGTAATATGTCAGAAAGTATTATGAGAAAACTTTATGTAATACAAAAAGGAGACAAATTAATTACACATATCAGAATTGAAGACAAAACAAAAGATAATGAGCAATTCTATGAGTTTTCTACTGAGCTTATTTTTTAGAAGCTATATTTGCAGTGGAGAACAAAAGAGGACTAAGAAAGTTCCTTAACTTCTTTTCTGCATATTATCTGACTGTTTCATGCACAAGTTGTTTATTTTTGTCAACATAAATAAGCCTGGCTACTATTTTGAGCAACAACATCAAATGATGCTATTATTTATGTTCATTCTCCATAGAAAATTGTAATATGTAGTTTGGCCCAGAATAATAAAAGTGTTTACAAAACAGCATCAACTTGACCATAAATGCCAAGTAAGGTCAGTCCTCATCAGCAATTGAGTGGCAGTTCTGGGACTATTTGTTAGACTTTGAAAAAGGCAAGGGCAAACCATATCGATTGCAAGGCCAAGATGTAATGGGAAGAAGGAATAAATTTAAGGACGAGGAGGAAGAGCCCCAACCAAAACAACAGTTAAAAGAAATATAAGCCCGGGGCATAAATGTAAATTGAGAAAACACCTCAGATATAATGCAGTACTGCAGACTACTTCTGCTGACTGCTGGATGCTAGCAGTTCGAGTCTCACCAGGCTCAAGGTTGACTCAGCCTTCCAAGGTCGGTAAAATGAAGACCCAGATTGTTGGGGGCAATATGCTGACTCTGTAAATGGCTTAGAGGGGGCTGGAAAGCACTGTGAAGCGGTATATAAGTCTAAGCACTATTGCTATAATGCTTCCTAATTCTCCTGAAGACCTAAAGAGGGAGGGGGAGGCATATTCTAACTTGCAAGATTCTGTTACCATAGCTTTACAATAAAAGTAGTATTACACCTTGCATGTCTTTGGTTTCTGGGTTTGATCTAACTTGGAGGGCTGACATACGAAAACTGAACGAATGCCAAGATTTGATCTCAAAGGCATCTTTACTACTAAAGCTAAGAATTACACAGATTGGTTCACTTTGTTTATGTTTTCTATATCAGATTCATCCACTTTGGGTTCATGTTAGATTCATTTGCTCTAGACTGGGTGTCAGCAACCCGTGGCTCCGGAGCCGCATGTGGTTCTTTGGGCCCTCTGCTGCAGCTCCCTGTACTATCACTGGCTGCCCCTGCCCCTGGACCTCCCCTCCCTCGCCTGGCCTGAGAAGATAAGGGCGATGGCAAGGGATAGAGAAGCGGTCAGGGCTGATTCACCGGCGCCTCATTTTTGCTGGAGCTTCTTCCAGCCCTTGTTGGTGCTGGGTGTGCCTCGGTTCCTTGGGGAGACGCACAACCTGCTCTCCACCTCACTAAAGTGCGTCCTCACCAAAGATGCTTGCCCGTCAGCCGGTCTCCCCCCCCTCTATATCTATTTTGCGCTCGCTCTCTGTCTCTGCGTCTCCTCTCTCTCTCTCAGCAAGCCAAAGCTGGACCAAGCCAGGAAGCTCTCCGTGGGGCTCTTCACTACTCCTTTTATTTTTTCTTTCTGAAAATCCAGGCTGGCTGAGGAATGAGTACCAGATGCAGCAGAAGGTTCTCTTCGGGTGATCCTCCTCCTCCCCCTCCTCTCGCTACCCCCTGGCTGGCTGTGGCAGGGCCCAGAGGGTGCATACACGCAGGGAGACCCTCCAGTGAATGGCCGCCCACCCCGCGCATGCCTTTTCTGTACTTTGGCATTCACTTGAGTGTCTCCCCGCATGTGTTCACCCTCCTGGCCCTGCCACAGCCAGCCAGAGGGTCACGAAAGGAGAAGGAAGGGGGGGAGGGTCGCCAGAAGGAAGCCTCTGCCACAGCTGGCAATCGTTCCTCAGTCAGCCCAAATTTTCAAAAAGAAGAAATGAAAGAAATAGCGAAGAGTGCCAAGGAGAGCTTGGTGGCTTGGCCCAGCCACGGCTTTCTGAGAGAGAGAGCAACACACACACACACGCACACACAGACAGAGAGAGACTCAGAGGGAGGGGAGAGAGAGAGAGAGAGAGAGAGCCATAGAGATACACAGAGAGAGAGAGATACACAGAGAGGGAGAGAAAGGGGGAGAGAGGGAGAGAGGGAGAGAGAGATGCAGAGAGAAAGGGAGACACACACATACAGATAAAGATACAGAGAGGGGGAGAGAGAGGAGAGAGGGGAGAGAGATACAGAGAGAGGGGGGGAAGATAGGGGAAGATAGGGAGGTGGCAGAGAGTTTTGTGGCTCCCGGTGGTTTTTTTTTTTCTGTGGGAAACTGGTCCAAATGGCTCTGAGTGTTTAAGGCTGCAGACCCCTGTTCTAGACTTTCATGAACTTAATCTAATATTTATCTGTTCACAAAATAATATATCCTACTTAAGAAGTCTTAATTTTTTTATACTATATAAGGTATCCAGGAAAGTTTCCATATGATTCAGGAATAGTGTTGTAACACAAATTCCCCAAATTCCCTCTTCCAGAGTTTCCCTCCAATTAATGTGTTCTAACAGTGCTTGTTAAATATCATCTCACAATTCTTTCTACCAATATATATACTATCATCCATTGTTAATAAAAATCTGAAGACTCTGTTTCATTTTGTTTCATCTTTGTGTAGACTATTAGGCTATTTCCTTGCCATTAGAACCCTGAATAGTGATTGACAATCCATAATAGACCTGAGGAGTCCCAAATTCTTCAGATGATATAAAACCTGGTGAAAAACTCTTTTAACCTAAGAAATCCATCGGATTTTATTAATTTAAATATAAGGATTAACATATATAGCAGACTGGCTCCTTGGAGAAAAATAATGGTCATCAATAAAATAATGAATTACTAAATACTGATAGCCCTCAATTTACAACCATTCATTTAGTGACTGTTCGAAGTTACAATGGCACTGAAAAAAGTGACTTATTACTGCTTTTCAGACAACCATTGCAGCATCCCAATAGTCATGTGATTAAAATTTGGGTGCTTGCCAAGTGGCATGTATTTATGATGGAGTGTCTTGGGGCTATGTGATCACCTTTTGTGACCTTCTGACAAGCAAAGTCAATGGAGAAACCAGATTCACTTAACAATCATGTTACTCATTTAACAATTGCAATGATTCACTAATAATTGTGGCCAAGAAAGGTCAGAAAATGGGGCAAAATTCAATTGACTGTCTTGCTTAGCAAAGAAAATTTGGAGCTCAATTGTAGCCATAAGTCGAGGACTACCTTTAAACCAGACATTAAGCTCGAGTAATATCTTGATTAATTTTGCATTATTGTATGAATTGTATCAATGCTGTAAACCATTTCAGCATCGTTCTGACACCTATATTTCAACCTTGTATTGTTTCTCTTTCCTGTTAGTGCTTATTATGCATTTTTTTTAAAAATTCCACGTCTTTAATATTTGATTGAATTACAGAAACTGATCATGCAGTCTGAACTTAGTATATTCCTCGTGTATTATAACTTATAATCTAGAGCAGACTACCTGGTCTGCTGACTACTTATCTTTTTGGTTTTGTTTTATTAATTTTTATTCCTGCTTCACTGTCTACATTTCGTAGCTATTTCATAGCCTTTACAAACTTAATGCAGGTATTAGTATTAAACACTATTTCCCTTATGAGAGCTTGACTGTTAAAAAGTTTTGTGCTAGTAAGCCCTGTAACAGAGTTATTGGTCTGTTATTATTAATCTTATGTTTTAATTCCCGTAATTTTGTGTAACCTGCTTATACAGGGTATACAGGTAGTAATGGCAAAATAACACCCACTGGCGAAGCTGGATTTGCTTAACGACTGTGTGGTTTGCTTAACTGCATGATTTGCTTAACAACCCTTGTAAAAATTGTAACATTAGTTTGACTGACAACCTCAACAACCTCCGACAGAAATTCGGGTCCCAATTGTGGTCATAAATTGAAGACTATCTGTACTAATGAATGCCCGATGTTGTGAAATACACAATAAGATCATAATATAGGTTTAATTTTTGACTTGCTTATTATTTCAGATTACTATTTCATTCATTTTGAGTGATGTACCAGTGGCCATTCTTCTAGAAGTGGCACCTGGGCAAAGACCAACTTTCATATGCAACCATTTACCTTTAAATGAACTTAAATATAAATAAAATAAAGCATATTTAAATATTTATTAAGTAACATTTTTTAAAAAACTCTTGAAAGCCTGAATGCCATCCATTTTTACTGTAACTAGCTAAAGCACATGAAACTGAGTTAACATTAGAGGAATTCACCTTGATTATTTATAGAAACAGCGAGCATCGTAGGAGTCCACTTAAATTTTCCTATCCTTGAATCTATCCCCAGAAGAAAGGTACCAAAACACAGCTAAACATCATGTCGTACACAAAAAGAATACCTTCCACACACACAAGTTCAAAAGACAGTAAGTGACATATGCCTAGAGCTATTCCAACAGCTGATTCAAATATGTATTCATAAGATGTTCATAATCGGCACAAAATTCTCCCAAACTTTTTTTCAGGTTTCTTTAATTTCATCTTCTTGAATGAACTACAGCTGGCTGAATCCTCACAACTGCAAACTACAGAGGGAAAAAAATGCACAGTATAATATATGAACTATGTAATTAGGACTTTAATCTTTACATAACACTTGTTTACCACAAAATTGTCTTTTGTAATTCATCTGGGAATATATATATATATATAAAAAAACTATTTTTCTTTTAAACTTTGTGGTTATTTCTTTTAAAATTATTTTTAATCTTTTGGGCAGTTGTAATCAACTCGGTTTTTTGAAAAAGAACACCCGACTCCCAACTGTTATAAATCAATGAATTTATAACAGCATATGAACAAATTGTAAAAACTGAATTTTAAAAAAACCCCTATTTTTCCATTCTTCCAATGAAAATTGTCCTTTTGATGAACTAAGGTTTCCCAGGAAATGCCTCACAGGCATTTAGAATCCAAATAAAGATAGTAAAGGAGCTTTTGTTCTCATATTCCTTTAGATTTTCAAGTGGATCATGTATTTTTTTCCCCAAAACAATATTCCCAGAAAGAATGCTATTAAAATTGTCTTCCAAATTTCTTATAGAATACTGAGTTCTGAATTATGTGGTCTTTCAGAATCACTATTTCAAGTACTAAAGAAAAAACGAAGACAATTGTCTTTAAAAGATTATACAGGGAATACAGGGAAAGCAAACATTACCAGAATGTAAGCAATGATGTAAGCAATTCAATTTTCTCTTTCATGTGCATTATTTACTTATTTTCATGATCCTGGCTAAAGTATTTACATTCTCTGACAGAAATCTGCATGAGATTAGACTAATTCAGCCAATTTTAGATTATTCAAAAGTCTGCACTACAAACACCTAGTTACTGTAAATATAATTTAATTGAAGATGACAAGCATAATTCTTATAATTTTAATGATATTTTTTCTACTCTTGGCCAAAGCACATTATAACAGATCTGAGTCTCAACAAAAAAATATATCAAATTAATAGAAAAATCCTGCAGTCAGTCAGTCAGTCAGTCAGTCAATCAATCAATTTAACTAGCAGATTGTTTCAATTGCAATTTGAAACTAGGCAAGAAATCAAAAGATCAAGAAAAACAGCAACATAATGTAATTTGCCAACTCCCAGCATTATTATTAATATTAATATTAATATTAATATTATTATCTTCCTGCTGTAGCGCCAATGGAGCTGCAAAAGACTGCGCTACCTGGAACAACATACATTGGTTGATACCTAGGATGCTGGCAGCAACCCGTATCAACTATCAGTGCCAATCAATGATATTTGTGATACATTTTTAAATGTTCAGTTGACTGAGTTTCATGTTTAATGAATAAAAGTTTTATAGTAATAATAATAAATTATAAAACAACACACTGAGAAACTTTGAAACACATTGAGACATATCTCTGTGAGAAGGATCCCAAGTCATCCTGTCCTTTGAACAGCTGGAAAAGCCCGCATTTCATGGTTTTAGAAAAATAGCAGAATTGGGTCTGCATAGACTGTTGGAAGGAATGAAGGCCTATCTACATAGGTCTGTCAGATGGCACTGCTTTGTCAATGAGACCAGGACTGAACCAACCACATGAGCAAAAATAATCAAAGGAAAGTGATCTCATACACATCTAGGTCCAGAACCTTGCAGAGTTTACACATGACAACCAGTGTCTTGAATTGTATCTGGAAGCAAATAACAGAGTTTGCAACTTTGTGCTATTATAGGAACAAACCAAGAAACACCCATAAGTAGTTACACCACTGCATTCTGGATTAGCTATAGCTTCTTCCAGGGTAGACCCAAGTACAGTATATAGCTCTAATCAAAATGAAAGGTGACTGAGATACTAATGGCCATGAGAAGAACCTCCCAGGCCTGGAAATATCATAACTGGTGCCCAAGCTGAATCTGTGCAAAAACCATCCTAGCCATGGCAATCACTTCCTCTTTGAACAAAAACTACAAATCCACGAGCAACCCCTAATTGCACACAAGTTATGGCTGGAAAAATGCAACATGTGATTTGTAAATGCATACGGGTGAATTCATTAGCGCATAAGGGTGAAATTATTTGAATCCATAAGAGTCATGTGGTTTAATATCCTAATTGCTGTTACATCTCTTCTTGATTACAAGGTAGGGATTTTTTTCTAAAAAACCCTCTTGTGTTATCTCTTGCATTTTTGCATTTTCATTTGGCCAATGCTTTAGCAATCATAAAAGTCTAGATATATCTTTGGGGCTGTTAAAAAATTTACATCTCATGTAAATGCTGCATATCTTTTCCTCTGTATTTGAACCAGAACTTGTAACAAATTTATGATTTATTTTATGGCTTAAGTAATAAATAAAAATGGCTTTATTTGATTCTTGTATATTTTCAGTTTCTGTTGTAGATATGGATCTCTATCCCCAAGTCTTCATTTTTTTCTAAATGTGTAGCTGATAAGTTAATTGATTGTTGGATGTTTTACTTGAAACAAAGTTTCAATCTTTAAAATTCTAAATCGACTGAATCTGAAAATATTAAACCTATAGAAAGCTTTAAAAACAGGAAAGCACTGAGCCGAAATGGCTTAACTGATGAAATTTATAAACTATTCAAGGGTATTTTAACACCAGAGTTCTTATTCATATGTAATTCAGTATATCAAAAAGAACTTTCAACAACCTGGCACAATTCCAATTCCTCTTATTCTCAAATCAAGAAGATGTAACTTGTTAGTCCATACATATTTCACTATTTAACATGCTATCTTAACTATATGCTAAATTAATAGCTAAATCATCTTAAATTAGTAATAAATAAGACTATACCAGACCAGTCAGGTTTTATTCCCTAGACAACTATATCTAGTCCTATTAGAAAATTATTAAATATTATACACTTCTGTAAAATCAATTTATTTCTCTTATTAGTATGTTCATTAGATATATCTGAAGTCTTAAATTGCAGATGGATTATTTATGAAAATAACATTACAAAAACATAATCCACCAAATATTTTGTAAACATCAGATTTATCAACCCGCAAAGGTATGGATAAGAATAATTGTGTTACAGAGGAAGTTCTAATTTTGAGTTATAAAATAAGATTTATAGTCATCCTTATTCAATTTAATAATAGATATTTTAACAACATCATCATGCATCAATAATAAAATCACAGGGGGGAAACAAGGAAATTTATTACACTTTTTTCTATTCTGCCTTTATTACCTTATAAGTAACTCATACTTATAGGTAGACATGCCTAACAATTCTCCATCCTCCTATTTTCCCACAACAAAACAACCGTAGGAGAGGAGTTGCAGCACATTCATCTTGTCATATTGAAAAAGAGTTTATAAGATACTGCAGAAGTATCAGACTTAATTTTTAAAAAATCCAACTGCTTTGCATTTGTACACCTCACAAAATACAAAAAGCATATACACTATTTTAGAAATACCACTGGTGTGTACATCTTTTAAATATTTCAATACAACTTTACCAAAAATCCTAAAAGACATTTAGTAAAATACTTAGTATTTAGCACAGTAGCAATGTTATGGTATTGAAAAATAAAGTGTTGGAATAAAAGTTATTTCAATATCCTGAGTCAAATTGATCCAATTAAAATAATAGGTTTTGCTTTTATTAAGCTTATTTCTGGTCCTCCCAGAAAACATTTTCACAAAATGGCAAGGGAAAATTGGCTCTATTATTTATGAATGGGATTGTCTGTATTTCAATCATAGACTTTCTTGTAACTTCTGTAAGCAAGTATACGTATGCATGCACGACATACACACACAATTTCAGTTTGACTCGATTTTTAGGTTTACAATTTTCAGATTTGTTCTGTATTGCCTCCTAGAAATATAGTATTATTTTAGTGTCATTGTGATATGAATGGCACAAAGCACTTTTTATGCTACAGTTGTGGTCCAACATATGCACTCACAAATAACTACGGTATGTAATGTCCTAAGGGCAAAACCAATGCAACTTTTTCAATATAAAGATGAAAAGAGGCAGAAAGGGAGGGAGAATTCTAGTTTGCAGGGCACAAATTTTCTTCCCATGAAAGAAAATAGACACTAGTTAGTGGCCATATAAAGCTTCTACTTTACTAGGGAAGTCTGCAAAAAGAATTAAAAGACAGATGGAAGTAGTAGAGATGTACAGCGTAGTAGAAATAGGCAGTAGTAGAGATACTGCAGTATATCAGAGTGATGCCATAAACACTCTTAGCTGCAAAGGGTAAGGGAAATTGATCTCATGGTTCTACCATATCAACTATAAGTGTTTATTCTTGATGATGCTGAATAGATTATGAATGGGGAACTTTCTAAAAGCTGTACTGTCCATGGGGAATTAGGCAGTAGTGTTTACCTTCTGAACGTGAAAGGGCTCCTCTTCATATTTGCGTCAGTGGATCAAGAGCATTCTGAATTCATGTAGCATTACTGGTTTGCTAATATGGAAGTTGGACATAGACAGGAGAACTGTGTAGCATAATTTCTTGTAGGTGGCAGATCTGCTCTTACTGCAAAAATCACAAGTGAAGAAGGCAAGGCATTATAGCACTGCCAGTATGCTGACATACTTGCTGAGGAAACAGCAATCAATACAGCTAGTGCCAGAGGCAGAATCTGGCTGACAAGAGTAAAATATTTCTTTATGTTTCCACCTTCCAAAAATATTACATCCCCGATTCTTGCCCTTTCTTATTGTGGAAACACCCCGAGTTTGGACAGTTTCTGGATTTTCTGGATTTTACAGTTTCTGAAGTTAAACATGAGCAAACTTAGTTAATACCTGATGGAACACACACACACACACACACACACTACCTAATGGAACACACACACACACACACACTACCTGATGGAACACACACACACACACACACATGCCTTGCAGTGGCAAGGAAGATATGGGATAGCAGGCAGGACCTATGCCTTCATCCCATAAGCATGCAGGGGATACTGCAAGGGATCACTCTGAGCAGGTAGAAATGAATGAGCAGCATGGGATACCAGGATAAGCTAAATAAAATCCAATCAATTGGAATTCAATTATACAGGGAACCATTCAACTCCAAGGCATCTCAATTTGTCCTCTTTTCCAAAATTCTACACAGCATTTACTATAACAAAGCATAACATCCCCATTGCACTCTTAAAGAACCCAATTTAACAAAACTACTTCTACAGACGTGATAATCCCTGTGCTCAGAACATTAAAGTCACTGGCTCATATTTTTTGAAATATGCCTTTTATAACTGATACAATTCTCTTTTAACTAGTTTCATCATAGTTTTTCTTGGTTGCTCCATAGACAGCTATCAATATGAAAAAATAACTACCCTAGATATAAAGTTGGAATTAAAAATGGAGGTACCTTTTCAACCAGATGGTATTATAATTTTAAACTTGTATTTATGTTTAACACGTTATTAACTGATCTGATTTTAGATACCCAGAGAACTGTTTTAGGTAAGAAAAAAAAAGAAAAAAAAAGAGACTTTCTCTTAAGCTGTTCCTTAAGACTCACCTAATAAGTGCTGGCACAATCCACCTTGGCCAGGATGTTTCCTGATGTTACTCCAGTGGGTGAAGAGCTTATTTGAAGCCCGTATTCAAGGATGTGCATGCAAGAGTCCTACTCAGCATTCACTAAGATAAAATACAGTGATGGAACTGAGCAGGGGTATTGGGTGCTGGGGCCATTGTTCGGTAAGTAGATATGTGCATTATCAGGTATTTTTGTTGGCTGACATATGGATAGCTGCCTAGAGGGCTGCATCTATAGAAACACTAGCCTTATGCAGCAGTTGAAGATGCACTGACCAGGAATGGCCAGGAGGTCCTCAATGTGAGCAATGGAAGTGACTCCTTAAGTTTAAGGTAGCCAACTGAAAATAATGCACAATGCAAAGCTGCCTATGCATGCTTACTTCTCAAAAGATGCGCAGGTGTAATCTAGGACTCCCTGGAGCAGTGTTTCTCAATCTTGGCAACTTTTAAATTTGTGAACTTCAACTTCTAGAATTCTCCAGCACAGCAGGCTGGAGAATTCTGGTAGTTCAAATCCATACATCTTGCCAAGCTTCTAAGGTTGAGAAACACTGTTCTGGAGTGTGGGGGCATCCCAAAAGCAAATATGGCAGGATCACAGCATGATCATGCAGGAACACAGGTTTCAATCTCTCAAAACTGAGTGAGAGACTATGAATGGTCCTTTTCCCCGAAACCAATACATTTTTAATGACTGTTTGGAACAAGGCCCATTTGCAGGCTTTCACTCATTTGCTCTTTCTGGGAAGAGAGAGAGCAGGTCTGCCAAAGGGCAATTTTCCAAATGCTGTTGCTTTAAGATTAGAAATCAAGGTTGTGAACAAGTTTTATCTCCAAAGAAGTATTGTAGTATTTTAAGATTATACAAAATGTGCTTTGCTTTTAAGAAGCAAAGAAGACTGCAAATATATGTGTGGAAGGAGGGCATCTAACCTTGCTCGTGTCAAGCTTCTAACAGCATTAAAACTTAGCTCCGTGGATTTCTCTAAACTTTTTAGTTTTGTGCTAATACTTTAGTTTAGTTGTGTGCTAATACTATGGTGGCACAGTGGGTGGAATGCAGTATTGCAGGCTAATTCTTCTGACTGCCAGCAGTTCAATTTTCACTAGCTCAAGGTTGATTCAGTCTTCCATCTTTCCGAGGTCAGTAAAATGAGGACCCAGATTATTGGGGGCAATATGCTGACTCTGTAAACCACTGTAAAGCACTGTGAAGCGGTATATAAACCTAAGTGCTATTGCTATTGAGCTATGGAATACAATGTTCTTCTTGCTTCTCCATACCTATCTCCACCATACCTTTGTCTTTACCAATCTGCCTGTCATCCTGCCTTTTTCTCAAGGCTCACCTTACTGTCTAACTATATTTGTTTCTGCCTGGTGGAAGTGATCCATAGGTAGAATAAGATTATTCAGAGATTTTTGGGTTGCATCCAGCCTTCTGTTCAGTGAAAATGTAAGACAAGATTCTGAATTCTTATACACAGCAGAAGTCGCTGGCTTTAAAATGATGGTCAACAAAGCTTTGGGTGAACAAAGCTGCAATTCTTTTTAATGTGTGTCATATGCATTGCACCTATGTAAAAAGCAGAAGGGTTTCAGTTACTTGATTGTGTCTGCCATCTTAAAGCCGGTTACCATTGCTGCAAACATTCTTACCAATTTAATCCTGGGAATTCTATCTTCTCAAAAAGCAAAATCAAGAAACTTACAAACTATGAATGCTACTGACATGGAATGTAGAAATCCTAGACCTGTAATTCTCAGAAACGACTTAGATGATGGAATAAAGCGGAACTTACCAAATTTGCAGATGATACTAAGCTGGCAGGAATAGCTAACACCCTAGAAGATAGGCTCAAGATCCAGA
>JANHFL010002752.1:0-13017 GCA_032468155.1 Oxyrhabdium leporinum | reverse complement strand
ACAGAAGATTGTGGAGAATAATAGAGCTAAGAATCTGTGGGAGTTCCAGATCCAGAAGGACAGGCAGGCATTAGATACTCAACACTATAGTAGCAGACAAATTAATAGACAAAGACCAGAAGAGCTCGGGAGGCCAGGCAAGCGGGCTGGGGCAAGGAGCCTCTTGACGTGAGTGATGTGGAGTTGGCCATGCCCACCCAGTCACATGACTACCCAGCCATGACCACCCAGTCACATGACCACCCACAGAACCGGTAGTAAAAGAATTTGAATCCCACCACTGGATAAAACTATGGAATCTGAGAAAAGCTGACAAACTTGCATTCTCCACATCTTACATCTCAGTCCCAAGGCCATTATTTCATCTCCAAAAAACCCAACATCCCAGTTCCTAGAGCTGCTGTTTCCACTCCAACTTGTTTTCTAATCTCTCAGAAACTGTTATTTGTTCTTCCTCGTATGTCTCCATGTCTCCTATTCTCTTCATGCCTGCTAGTCTCTTTTAGTGATACATTCCATTCTCTGTTACGATCTATTCCTTTTGTAGTTCCCTTTTGTATTTATTTCAGGAGAGCCCAATCAGGTCAACAGGTATTCTCAATACCCTTTATTTCCAATGGAACTGCTAGCCGTTCTTATTGTGACTTTTGCTAGACAAATAAATTGTATTTCACAATCCCTGAGGCTACATTTTTTAGAAACCACAAGTGCTCAGTTTTCAGAATGAATTGTTGAAAACCCATATGGAACATTTTCATAGTTTCTTCCTTCCTCCCCATGTTGCCTTGTTTAATTACTTCTAGTAGCCTCATAGCTGACATGTAGCAATGTAAATGAGGGAGAAATAGACAGTAGATAAAGTTAAGATCCACGGAAAACATTTCAAATTTTTTGGATACATCACAAGCATCTTTCGACCCTTTATCTGATAATTCTTTACTTCTAAACTATTCATTAACTAAATTATACATTCTAATTGCTACTTTTTTCTGTCACTACATCTTACATTTCTTTTCCCCTGAATTCCCTTTTACTATTTCTTCTACTTCACTTCCAGAACAACAGATGCATATATAATACATCTCCCCTTGCACCTGTGGTCTGTGAAACAGCTTATGCAGTAATACTTTTGTTAAACTGAGATGCAACAAGATTCTGTTGTTTTCGCTATGGAGTATTCACAAATGTCTCTAAGACGAAGGAAATTATTCCAGAACACTGGGAGCATTTTTCTAACAAATTATGTGAAGTTGTCAATGTTATCAAAACATTGCCAGAAATATCCATGTTTTAAAAGACTAGTGTTTTGATTATAAGCAATAAAGCATACATCCCAAGAATTATGTAAAAGTGTATATGCAGAAATTACAATCACATCCTGTGTGGGTAATTCTGTCGAATTCCTGGAAGAAAAATCCTTGTTGATGGCTGCAATGTTAATGAAAACCTTCTATTGCTGTGGCCTAACTGAGTGAGAGGCTGAATGAAGAAAATAAAGACATCACTAGGCACATTATCAAGCTGATAGTGAAACTAGTTGTCTAGAAGTGGCCCACTACAGTCTTTTGAGGTTAGGGTATTTCACTTGATTTCTCCCTAAGAACAGCATCCTGGATTTCTGCTCCAAAGTTTTACAATAATGGAACAACAATTACCTCTCATGTCAGGTAGGACAAAAATATTATGGGTTGAGAAATACGCTTGTCATGGCGAGTAATTTTCTCTGTTCTGACAGAATGACAAGCCCCAGCACTGCAGAACTCAGAAACCACTTTCACTTCACTGTCAAAACCAGTTTAAAGCTACCCCGCAATTGTCTTGAAAGGCTGTGAACAACTAGCGAATAGCATGAGCCAAACAGTGTTCCATCAAAATGATCTTAAAGAAGAATGTAAAATGTAACCTTCAATAAAAGTCATACCTGGAATAACTAGATTTTCCTTGTTCCCACTCTACACAAAAGGGAAAAAATATTATAGCATACTGCATGTGCTCAACAAAATCTCTGAGTAGTGCTACAAGGTAAATCAAAGCAGCTGCAAAGATGCCATCCCTTCTGTTTCTATTTGAAAGTCATTGCAAATTGTGATGCCAACTGGATGGTGAGTTAACATTTTTATAGCTAGGCATTTTTCACAGTAGTTCTAACTATGGCTGATTGGAAACACCGCTGGGAATGATCTGCACCTTGCAAATTTTTCTGTGTATATTGTGGCCCAGGTAAAGTGAATTGGGCCAAAATGGATTAGAATGCTATATGTTTTGTTTCTCTCTTCTCCTCTGCAAGGGCCATTCAGCTGTAAATCACTGCGCTGCTGCTGGTTGTTTTTTTGTCCAAATGACTGCTTGGAAACAGAAGGTCCCCAGAGATATTTCTAAATTGAAGCTCTGTTGAGAGATGAGTGAGATATGGCTGGTGTGAGTTCAGAAGCCAGGAGGTGGGGTAAGACAGGAGTTCCTGCCAATGGGGAATGGAACTATCTACAACCTCAGCATTTCAAAGTGTTGAAAAAGATAATACTCCCTTCACTGATTATTCAAATGCAAATTAGATCTGCTCACACATATTGCCAACTGGGAACACTGAGATCCAGAGTTGCTTTCAAACTGGTAAAGAACCCTCCTGGGGAAGTGCCCAGAGAGGGATAATTCTGCCTGGAGGTATAAATCTCATAGCCCATCCCTCAGCTCCAAGTTCTGGAGAACTCAGCATACTATACATACACAACAACCTCTGAAACACAATAAGAAATCAAATACTGTCAGCTCCATTGGAAATGCCAGCCACAGCCTCCCAAATCTGCAAATCACATATTCACATGGAAAAGTTATCCTTCCCCCAGCCCCACTTTATTTTAAATAACCCAAGTACTGCAGCATGTGGAAAAGTGCTTGTGCAAAGAGAGGAAAAGCAAAAGTAGACAGCTCATTGACACGTAACTATGATAAGTAATCTTGCTAGGTTATCAGATTTTTTAAATTGAAAAGGCACAGCAAATTTAAATATGTTATGAATAACTTTAATATGTTTAGCAGAGAGTTGTTCAAGCTCTCTAGCCATAGGCCTCCAGGGCATTTGATACTTTTTTCATATTGCCAAGATTTTGAACCAAATTCTAGTTATCATTCACGGTTTCTGCCTTTACTGCCTTAGGCTTGCACTCTACTCTTCTGCCATTCATTGTTTCTACTGCTATCTCACAAGCTAACTCTCAACTCTAATCCTAACAGTTCTTCTTGCATTTTGTACAGTAAAATGGGGACAAGAAACTACACAAAATTAGCATCGTATGTCACCTAGGCTTCAGTTCTTATGAAGATAATAACTTTTACATCTTAGCGATGCAACTTCAGACTGTAGGCAAGAGTTTGAAGGATTGAATACCATTCTATAAAAGAAATGACACAGAAAAATAGATGCCAAAGAAAGAACTGGCACAGAGTTCTCAGATAACTCCAATTATTTAACTCCAGTAAGTATTCATTTCTGAATTCACACATCTTTGTTAATTTCCAGAGCTCATGAGAGTGTTTTCGTGAGAATATTTCCGTAGTATGCTCAAGGAATGTGCAAAATTCACTAATCCAGTAACATAACATTTTCAAGAATCTGGGAACTTATCCTATTCCATAGGTGATTTGGTGGTTTCTGAAAATAAATATCCAGAATATGTGCAAATCCAGGACACCTCTAATTGTTTCCAGTTCAGAAGTCTTACTTTCAGAAACCATCAAACCACTCTAGACAGCATGGCCTAGAACTAAATGGGACCTTCCACAGAACATTCTGCTCGGTGAATTTGGCACATCCCTCTTGCATTTTTCCAGTGAGTGCTATGGTGATCTCAGGAAAAAGGCAAACCACTTGAAACAAGAGCTTAGCATGAATTCACAAGGATCATTCAGAAAAACAAAGTTACAATGAGGTTTTGCATTATTGTCTCTACAACACAAACATAGAGATGGAAAACAACATGATTACCTTGGCAGCCCAAAAAGCAGTCAGAATTGCCTGATCCAAAGTTACATCCCTTTGAGCATATATCAAGTCTCACACTTGATGAAAACAGATTACTGCTCTACAAAGTTCCCATAGTGGCAAGTGTCAATGCCAGAACCAAAATGAATACAGGCCTCTGAAGCTCACATGGCAGGCTATTGAGCAAGGTGATAAAGCAATAAACATATTAGAAAACTGCTGGAGAGCAGCTGGGAATAAACTGACAGTACTTTCCAAGTGCTTTAACCGGACAAAAAAGTAAGGCTCTTTATAAAATGGTATTCTGCTGCAAGAGAAACTGAGTACTTTCAGCTTTGGAAGAAAGTAGATAGGGTAGAGAAAAATATATTATCTTGCTTTAAATTAAAGGCTGCAATTTTGATAGGGGATAGGGGATGTCAGAAAATGAAACGACTTACGAAAGACTCAATACAGCATCTCTGATTCAAGAGCGTGTAAGTTTAACAATAACAATAACGATGATAATGATAGTGATAACAACAACAACAGCAACAGCAACAACAACAATAATAACAACAACAATAATAATAACAACAACAACAATCTAGACTTTCCGGTCAGCAAATAGGCTGAAATAGGCTGAGTCAGCCATTCAAAGTGTTCCTTAGTCAATATAGAAAGAATAAAGGATAGGCTCCAAATGGAACTGGGTTTCTAATGAGATGTACTTGCATAATAAACAGAAGGAAAATGTTTAACTTTAGAGTGAGAAGAAACTGAGGGTCCTTTCACCGGCAGTCAAAATGCTGAGATTGCTGCCAACATGCCATTGATAGTCAACAAGGAGAGATCCTGTTCTTTTAAATAGATGAGAAAAGCCAGGATAAGATCTATGTCACATGTGATAGAATTCTTTTCTACTAGTGAGGAGAAGTTCTTTTATCTGTAGTTACATGCTTCCCTAATAGATGATTTGCAAAATACAATTAACTTCAACAATCTTACTGGTACTGAAACAGCGCCACATTTTCCATACCATAAGAGTGAGAGCATTGAGACTGGACTGATGAATTCTGGTCCCTAGAAAGGGTAGTGATAGGAGTCCAACTTGCAAAGAATATGCCCAGAAAAGGCATCTGTAATAGTCACCACTGGAAGGAATTGAGAAATGATTGCAAAATGGCTATTTTAGTACTGAAATACTCAGGCTGGAGAGAACTATAAGAACCAATGCATCAGTAAGCTGGCAAAAAGATAATAGCTATCATGGAAGCCATATATCCTAGCAACATTGGGAAAATGTAAAATGAAGTTCTCTGGTAGTAAAGAAGTATTATGAATTATAATTATAAAGCTGTGCTTCTCCATTTGTATGGATTCTACTTCTCCATGATTCAAATAATTTTATTTACACTATTATAATTATGATAATAACATAAAGTCTATTTGAATTATGGAGAAGCAGAACCCATGCAAATGGAGAAGCACAATCTGTAATGTTTCCTCTTGTGCCCAGTCCTGTTCCAATAAAGTAAAAAATTACAAGAAACACAACTGAGTCTTTGACTAGGTGATTTAATAACTGTAGAGTTGAGAATGTGAAAGATCTCTGAAGAAGCAGGAAGGAGCTGATCATTCCAACAGGAAAAGACTCCTAATTCCCTGAAAGCAGAGATGTTCTACAATTCTTGTTGTGCATTTAGTAAAGATTTGTAAGCTCTTGGCAAGAACAAAAGGTAAAACGATGAACTGAAAATTCTAATATTAGAATGTAGAAAGTAAGCAGAATACAGCAAGCAAAAGATCAGAATAGAAATACAGTAACTCTTATCGACACAAATCAATATCATTGTCAATAGTAGGATAGATGGGGGCTAAGTTTCGATATATCTTAGATGGGGCACAAGCCATTATCTGAAATAAAATAAAGATGTCTACTAATGTTTGTGAATGATACTGATTTGGGACCGAAATATTGCCAAAATATAGTTTGGTAGATAGAAAACACTTATACTGAGGCCGAGACACGTCTTTTCTGGTCCAGAAATAAGACTGATAGATCTTCTGGTGGTGCAGTTCCCATTCTACCATGCAGAATGTTGGGTTTTCTGGATTCACCATGTTATCTTTCCTTCCATTAAAAATGTCTTTGCCCCCTGGGGTAACTCTTTGTTATAGCCCTTGTTTTTATGTAATCCTTAAAATTGCGGTTATACTTGTCTGTTTCAACACAGATCTACAGCCCACAATTACAATTGTTTCCAGCAGTGCTAATCTGCTGCTCGCCCATTCTGTTGGTAGATAAGAGAAACTTATTTTTTACTGTCTGATATGTCAGAGAGTGCCAGTTTGGTGTATTGATTAAGGCATCAGGCTAAAAAGGAGAGATGGTGAGTTCTGATTTTGCCTGATTTTGCTCTCTCTGTCCTAGGAAACAGGCAAGGGTAAACCACTTCTGAAATAAAACTTGGCAAGGGACTTCAGTAGTTCAGACAATTCAACAGGAGTCAACACTGACTTGAAAGCATCAAACAAACAAACAAACAAACAAACAAAAAAACAAACAAATGTAAATTTGAACAAGGGTTGTCCTGCTCTAAGAAATTTTGGAATTAAGGAAGCCTGTTTGGAGATTGGCTGTTCTCAGATTGAGGGCTTCCAAAAAGTCAAACTTTTCCCACACATAATATCAGTCTGTTTCTTTTTTTCTATCATGTATGAGGGGAGGGGCATCTGTTTAATATCCCATTTAACTATTTCCACAATCAACAGTTCAGATGTTCCTTAAAAAATTACTAGCAGAATGAATACCCAGAATCACTTATGTGTCTGCTGTTGAAAAAAGCTTCAAAAATATTGCCAATATTCATTTAATATTACAAAGTAATACTGCCAACTCTAGAGACTTATCAACTCAATCAGAAAAAAATGCAGCTGGATTAAAAATGTAGAGAATCTTAAATAATTAATGAAAAGAGACTTTTAATGTATGTAAATTAAATTATATATGCATCTTACTGAAATCAAAATTAATGTGAGCACTTTATTCAGGAGTCATTCTTGTTACAAACTAAGAGGCAACTTAATTTTTTATCGCTATAGACCGCAAAATGATTATTTATGTTTTCCTATGGATAAAGCTGTAAAATTGCCTTACAAAATCTATAGGCACCATTATTTGGCGTTGCTAATATCATGCAACATTTGACTCTATTTTGTTGTAGGGAATATTTGTGATTGTTAGAAAAGCAGTCTTCATTTTCTTAAAGTAAGATCTAAATTAAGAAATATACTAGATTATGAATAACATTAACTCCTGGCAAAAAATTAAATAATTATGAATGAAGGCAAATATACATGTCCCTGGATAATGTTGCAGGATCCAGTCTGGGTCAGTAACCAGGATCAGAGGTTTAGTCTTCTGAGCTTTCAAACTTGTTTGGGAGCCTATCCTCAGGGAACTTCTCTCTCACCAGATGGTAAGACAGAAGTTCCCTGAGGATGGGGTCCCAATTTTTTTTTTCATTTTTTTAATTGAAGTTTAAAAATGATGGTCAGTCATAGTATATAACACAGAATGATTGTCTTATGTTTCCAAGCTTCATTTTTTCCCCCTATGGTTGAATATTAGTTCTATGTTTACTTTAATGGAACCTCTCTTCTCACATTACCATGATATAGGGCAAAGCCAGGCACAGTTCACAGAGCCAGGATGGAGGAAATCAGGAGTCCTGAAACTTAAATCCTGAGTGGTACATAGATAAGTTTCTTTCTTTCTCCTTCCTTCCTTTCCTTCCTTCCTCTCTCTCTCTCTCACACACACACTTTACCTAAATCGTATTATATATCTAACAGAATACTTTACTTACCTAATAAACTCTACTAAGATATAATCTCTAACTAGCAATTGGTGTATAACTATCAACTAAGATATGATCTCTAAGTAGCAGTTGGTGTTGTGAGAAAAGGACAACTAGACTTTGAATTTGCCAAAAATTATATAGGCCTCTGAATGTTAGTAGACCTGAAATAAAATACTATATATCAGAGTGTCAGCCAGAATGATTTCCTAAGGATAACAAAATATTTGTAATCTGCTGTGTTAGCGCAATATTGCAATAAGAATCTGCAAAGTGGATAGTTTCAGAGGTTATTTTTGACTAGGAACATTAAAGATGTTGAGAAATGAGGAACTGAAAGTGGCCGATGGATAGAGGTTTGAGATGTACACAGGTATATGTGGAGACTGTCTGTCAATATGAGAGAACAGGGAAATGACTCCAGTAAAATTCCATTTACTGGGGGGGCTGTCAAGAAGAAAAGTATAAAAATAATGTCTTGGGATGAGTTCAGTGCCTGTTCCTTTGGACCCGCTATATCATTGGACCTCATTGCAATGGGTTGTTAATGTAAGTAATATCTTACTGTAATGCTTGTTAAGATGGCTTTTCATGTTCCAAATTGCTCATGATATAAACCTCTGAATCTTAAAGTAAGAATTATTGTTTGTGGTTTGTGTTCCTCTTTATTGGGATATTTTTATCACAGTGTATAACTATCAACTAAGTAAAAGAAAGTGAACATAGCCCTTGTTCTTTTACATCTAGCCCTAAAAAATCGCTGCCCTTTTAAAACTAGCTGGGCAAAAGCAGTTGTTATGCAAAGCACAAAACCATCAGACAAATTGTGAAGAGTTTATTTTAACTCATGTTCTTTCTCAACTTCTAAAGAAGGAACCAGTCCCTTTAAAGCAAACACCTGAATAAATGGTAAGTACAATAAGGGAAAAGATAAGACCCGTGAACCTCTCTCAGCCACCATGAGGCATTTGCTTGAGCGCCAGTATAGTATTTTTGCACGATATAGGACCCTAATAAAGTAGGGTTCTATATGACACGCACACTTGTACTTGCTAAGAGATGTGGGTGAACAGAGGTTCTGTTTATTGAGAAGTCCTAATTTCATTTGTGAATACTTCAATCTGCTATTTTGTCCTGGTATATTTGCACATGTCATCAAACTCTTCAAAAATAAAAATGTTTATTGGTATTCAATTGCAATGATTTAATTTTGATCACACTTTAATATTCTAGATTTTTTTTCCCTTTGATCAACGCCATGTATTTTTTAAGAGTTTTGAGTTTTCCACAGACTATATATTGCATAGAATTAAATATAATTAGTAATGTTTATTAATAAAAAGTAATTTATTTAGTTGTCATCTGTTCTTAAAGGATCCACGAACCCATGATATCTAATACAGTTTGGCAAGTAAATAGTATATAACAATATTTCTCGAAGTGTGGTCTGCAGACCACTGGGGGTCCCTCAAGACCCTCTCAAGAAAGCCAGCTATGCTTAAAAAATAATATATATTAAAATCCATGCAAATAATTGTGAGAAGCAGCAGTGGTGAAGGAACAGCAGATTTCTTTGTTTAATGTGATTCTCTTTCTCTAGTTTTAGGATTTGTGGAAAACAGATCACATTTTATGTCATATTTACGCAGAAATTTTAAAAACTCACAAAGTTTTAAGTACCACTTTATGTATCTAATGGATTTAATGTTGTTATTTTTTGCGTGATCCAATCAATAAATAAAAGCCTACTCTACAAATACATCCATTTTAATTTTTAATATGATAAAAATAACCTATAGAAACAAAATATCTTTGGGGATCCTCCATAATTCTTAAAAGTGGGAAAGGGTCCTGAGACCAAAAAAAAGATCAACCCTGGCATATAGCATACCTGAAGCAATCTCAGCATGGCAAATGGGAGAGTAATCTGAGTGGTTCAATCATGATGGCTTTATTATACGCTTTCAATTTTCAATTCTTATTAGAATCGGCCTCTCATCGAATACATATTATGATCCTAAAATGGTTTAATTGGCAAGTTTCATAGGTAGCAGAGAACAAGCACATTAAGTGTGCACGTCCTTGATTTTTATATAATTTATATTTCACTTATAGTTCTTTTCAGAGTTGATGATTTGTTCATTACAGAAAGAAACCATTCCAGATTTTCCAAAGCAGGCTTCTCTTTACCCACTCCTCTTGTAATACTTCTTGTGTTTCAAATTTCCATCCAATGTTCTATTTTTCTTTGTTAATCTCCTGAGAATTGGTCTTTCTAAATTTCTTATTCATCTTTCTGACAATAATCTTCCAGGTTCCTTCTAAGTAGGTTTCAAAATGAGACTCCCAAAAGAGTCTTCCCTTACCCATATTTTGTATCATCTTTTAGCAGTCAATGCCAATCAAATATAATCTGTGGGTGTTCTTTTAGATGCTTTGGCATCTAAAATGTTGGTATTCTGCCTTGTATCACCTACCCATAATTTTCTAGTTTTAATCTTATCTTTCAGGTTACTCATTGTTTTTATACCTAGATGTCTATCTCTTGTGTTTTTTCTTTATTACTTGTTGTTCCTCAGGATCTGGAGCTGTTTCCATTTACTCTTTATTCTCTCTTCTTTAACCTCTAATTCTACCTTTTCAGTTATATAGTTAAGCCAATGACATCCTTCAAGATAGACCAGACTAGGATAACGAAGTTATGCATGCTAATACTACTTTTTACTATAAGATTACACTAAGAGAATCCTGCAAGTCTAAATGCACTTACCTATCCCTTCCTTTCTTTTCATGAGACCTAGGGAGAATCTTGCCAGGGATGCTTTCACCATTGCAGTTCTGGCCTGGACTCAGATTTCTTTTATCTAACTGTTCTCTTGGATGAATCTCATCTTCCTGTTCCTCAAGGTCATTCTTTCTTCCCATTATGCATCCAGCCATGCTCAAATTCTCATTTTAGATTACAACAGTCTGAAACATTTCGTAGGGATCTTGGCTTGAATGCTTTAATCTCAATATGGGTAGACAGAAATAACTAAAAGAAAAGCAGCGATTATTATTGTTTTTATCATGACTATATTCCCTCTCCTTCGCTACTCCTGCTTTTGGTTTCTCTTGACATCTGCAGTTGTCAGGGACATGAGAGTTCTGATACACAATGGCTTCACAACAAGTGAAGTATATTAACTTAAAAGTATAATTTGAATTTAAAAAAGGAATTTCTAGTTTGAGGACAAGTACTAGGTATATTCTCTAAAACTGTGGAACAGTTGTTTTATTTCATTTATAGCTGTATTCAACTTCTGACCTTTTTTCTGATTATTTGAATACAAAGCAATACTACAAGAGCTTCCAGTTCAATCATGTTATCAATTTAGCCTCTTATACATCTCCATATTTTATAAATCCCTTATGCCTGGATAAGTAACTCAGCCTGGAGCCTGTGATGATTCTATTCATTATGACCGCAACACCTTAATTTTGGGCTTTTATGCATCTTGTAATGGACTTGTGGAATTGATTGCCTTTGAGCCTTTCATTAAACCCTGAATTAATAAAATATGAAAAGGGGCTAAAACAGTGTTATTTCACACTCATGCTAGTGGAAGGACTGCCATTTCTTTGCAGTGCTATAACAGTATTACTGGATTGTGTTTTATTGTTTTGTGGAAGGTAGTAGTGAGCAGAACTTTGAAATGGCTTATGTAAATTGCATTGGTGGTTGATTTTTATTTGCTTATTAAGAATATATGATATCTAGTGGAGGTTATTGCAGCAATTAGGTTCTAGCTAATGAAACTACGTTTGCCATTATGTTGTTGTATTGAGCAGTAATTCCACTTTAACTGTATCTTGTATTTTAATTTGCATATGAGCTATTGTAGTTTGCATAGTATATCTTGTAATACACTTAGGTACAGGAGTGAAATTTTTGGAAAAAACCCCCAAACAATTACTATTGCTATTGACCAATGAGTCCTTTACAGAAATCAGTGGGAATTACTCTGCTACTTGGAACTCCAGTTTCATGCAAATATCTTCCAACTGCCAGGTCGTCATTTTAAACAGACAACCCAGAACAACACATTATCTTTCAAATAGACAGCTTAGAAAATTGGCAGGAAACATGGTCTATAAAATGTCTGCATAAGGTAGCTTACAGGTGTACTTGGGTTCTTCTTAATGGTAGTTTTTTTTTTTCTTCTCTTCTCCTATGGGGCTGCATAAACAGATTGAACAGAACACATACATTATAGCTCTTATTCTACCCTTATTTTTTGTTCTTTTTCCATAGTACTGCATTTTGAAGACAGAAGGTCTAGGATATGATTACTTTGAAGTACAAAAAGCCTGCCTTGTAGCCCCATGCCTGATCATATATATATAAGGTTCATTTCTGACTCTCATAAAATAATTATTTACAATTCATAGAACTGAATTACTAGAACAGCTAGAACTGATGTGGCACAGGTAAAACTGTTTAAAAAAATTCTTCATATAAGAACAAAATGAAGAAATAAAATGCAAGAGATGAAAAAATGCAATGAAACCTTTAGTGGTTGGAATTGGAGTATAAAACAAATGGGTATAAAACAGCAATGCATTAGGAAAAAAACTAGGATCTATGTAGAAAAAGCAGATAATATGTCTAACATGAAACCAGTTCACTATCGCTATCCAACATTGATAGAAGTCAAAGGCATTGATTGTTACGGATGTGAAAAATGTTTTTCTCAAACAAGAGGGAGATCAGAGCAATTTCTTTCAAACCTAAAAAGAGTTATTTCAACCTTTAGAACATTTTGAGTTTACCCTGTTTTGAATGTGAAACTTTTGAATCTTTTTAATGATAACTTCTCTGTCCACTTTCACAGTAGGGTTCTCTTTCAAGGAATCTATCAAGGAACCTGTCAGTTTCTTTAAGAAGAACATACTACTTGTATTCATATACGGAGGATTAGTAGGCCAATACTCACATAGAAGTTCTAATTTTGCAACGTATAAACTGGTTTCCATCTAATCTTCAATCACCCAAATTTCTTTGTAGCCTTTGCTGTATTAGCAACTGAATTATCATGTGAATCAGAAGTGATCAAATTGCATCATGAACTAGGTCTCCATTGCAAAAATCTAGGAAGGAACGAAGCAACAGAATGTGCCTCCACCAAGGATCAGGAAAGCACTAGATGCCCAACC
>JANHFL010002750.1:157128-168913 GCA_032468155.1 Oxyrhabdium leporinum | reverse complement strand
AGATAGATAGATAGATAGATAGATAGATAGATAGATAGACAGACAGACAGACAGACAGACAGACAGACAGACAGACATTCTCTAATAATTCAACAACTTCCTAGAATTTATAATAATTCCTTCTTTGCAACACTGCATTTATAATCAATATAGCTTGCCTGAATGAAGGAATTTACATTCACAGAAATCAAAAAGGACACCAACAATTTCTGTGCAGAAGAAATAAAACCTTGCAAAAACTTAGGATAAAAAATGTATAAAAAGTTTCCAACATTTTTTTTAAAATTAAAAAATAGCACCTGTCTTTAGTCTGCAACGGGCTTAATAGAGCTAAGGACATCTTTGGAATCTGCTGTTTACAACTTTCTCTGAACTTCGAGCTCATGGCCCTTTCTGTAGAAGGTATGTGAGAATCATCTAGGTTTTTTGTTAATGTGAATGCTTACATCTTTGGGCTCTATCTTACAACTTCATTTTCCAGTTATATTGCAGTTTAACTCCTAATTACTATAAAAATAGTAACTAGTAAATTGGTAACAAATGACAGCTATTAAGTATATTGACCTTGAATGTGACATGAACACTATAAGCAGGTCACATAAATGCAACAGAACTAGTAATGAATCAAAAGGTCCAAAGGAGAATTCTAAACACATAGATGTTTCAAACAGAATATTGTTATAGTGGGCACAATAGGAACCAGGTGGAAAGAGATGTATTTTGAATTCAAATTTGAATTCAAATTGTATACAAAGAATATGTAACAAAATATTAATGTGGCATATCTCCTTCCTCCTTCCCTATATTCACACCTACTTGGTCCATGAATTTAAGGTGTCTATAGCTGCAAACTATGCTAAGATCAAATTGAGGACAAAATGAAAACCAATGGATTCTAGAATGATTACTAATCATAAATTTAGATACTGCCGCAATTCTACATAAGAGTCAGGACTTCTATTATCTTAGAAGATTAGAATAATGGGGATATAAGGGATATTGGAGGTCTTCTAGTCCAACCCCGATATACTATACATCTGGGGGCTGGATATACATCATACATACAAGACTTTATATCATTCTGAACATATGGTTATACAAACTGTTCTTGAAAATTTCCAGTGGTAGAGCATCCACAACTTCTAGGGGCAAGCCATTCACCGATTAATTATTCTCGCTGTCAGGATTTTAATGATCTTCCAACCATTACTTCTTGTCCTACCCACAGGCGCTTTAGAGAATAGGTCAGCCCACTCTTCTCTGTGAAAGCCATTCAAGTATTGGAAGACATCATATCATTTTTAGTCCTTCTCTTTGTTAGATTAGATATATCTAGATCCTGTTTAGCCTCCAGATTCGTTATCATCTTCGTTGATCTTCTCTATGCTATTTCTAGAGTCTCAGCATCTTTTTATAACATAGTGACCAGAACTGGATGCAGTATTCCAAATGTAGTCTTAACAGGGCAATATAAAGCGGTACCATCACTTCACATGATATTGATGTTATCCCTCTGTTGATGCTTCCTGAGAGTGCATTAGCTTTTTTGACAGCTGCAGCGTACTGTTGGCTCATACTTATTGTAAGTGGTCACCCACTAGGACACCTAAAATCACTGTTACTACTGATGAGTCAGGTGCCATCTATTCTATACCTGTGCATTTGTTGTTGTTTTTTTCTTTCCTAAGTGTAAGACTCTACTTTTCTCACCTTTCAATACCATTTTGTTGGATAGGGCCCATTGTTCAAATCTGTCAAGATCCTTTTTTATTTCGAGTCTGTCTTTTAAAATGTTGGCTATTCTCCCCAGCTTGGTATTGTCTGCAAATTTGTCAAGTTCACTTTTTATCCCCACATGTAATTCATTTATGAAGATATTGAAGACTACTGGGCCTAACACAGAACTTAAAATACCATATTGCATGCTTCCCTCCATTTAGATGCAGTTCCATTAAGAAGTACATACTGAGTCTGGTTGGACAGTGAATTTCAAATCCATCTAGTGGTGATACTGTCTATTCCACATATTTTTATCTTACCAAGAACTAGACTTTGCTAAATGCCTTTTTAAACTATGTCTAGAGCATTTTTCTGATCCACTAATTTAATCACTTTGTCAAAGAAGGCAATCAGATTTGTCTGGCATGATTTGTTTTTAACAAGTCCACGTTGGCTGCCAGTGATAGCTTTGCTTGTTTCTAGGTACAAATTTACTACTTGATTATCTTTTCCAGGTTTTTTTTTTCAGATCAAGCTATTGGTCTATAGTTTCCTGGATCAGTTTTTTTCTCTTTCTGAAGATTGGAACCAAATAACCTCCCTTATAGCTCTCTGATAGTTTGCTGATGCTCCAGGATTAAATGTGGTAGGAAAATGTATTTGAAGAATAACAGATTTTTTTACCTCTTGAAGCTATACAGAGGCAATTCTGTTTATATGATGATGGGCTGATCTGCTTTCATGATCTGTAGGAAACTGTTAACCAAGTACTATAATTAATTTCACCAAATTAAGGTTTGATGCAAAATATTTTGGAGAAGTGTTGTTGTAGCTACACAATAATCATGTAATTATCTAAGATTTTAATTACATAAGAAATTCTCCTTTCTTAACACTAGCAATTGTGTATGCACTCTTATACCCACCTCATCAAAACTGTTACATGTAGAAATGAAATAGTTTTTCAAAGGGATCAAGAAAAGAATGTCACTGTAATATTTCCAAAAGAGAGATGATTCTTCACTTGACAATTACATAAAAAGAAAAGGGCTGTATAAAATTAATAAACCTTTAGATAATTTTATATCCTATGAAATAGTTAGTGAATAACATCTTTCCAATTCATATCTCATGTCACTTGCCAACATAGTGTTCAAACTCATTTTAGTTGTTAAGTAGGACTTGAAGAAATATGGTAATAGAATAACAGAGTTGGTAGGGACCTTGGAGGTCTTCTAGTACAAGCCCGTCAGTCTATCATGTACCCTTTTCATTCTAGGTTGATCTGAGCTTCATTTCACCATATGAATTTATTCTTAATTTGGAGATGGTATTTTTCCCACATAAAGGACAAAAATGGGTTTTCTTATTAAAAAAGTGAGACTGTCATCTTCCTGACATAATCAAAACAACAAAAAATAATATTCTAATATTAAGCCATATATAAAGCTATATTAGACCATTCCTGGGGGTCACCTTTCTTTATCTTACTTATTTGGGATATAAACTATATGGAAAATCTGTAACCATTTTCACTTGTCATTTGGCAGCAAAGTGTTTCAATGCTGTGAGAGCAGATGCTAGGCTGCATAAAGACATGTTTCAGTTAATTGTCTAGATCAGCTTGTTCCAACCTAAAACAATCTTTTGGAAAATTTGGACTACAAACACACCAACTATCAGTAGCAACAAAGGAATACCAGGTAGAGGAATGTGCCTTAATAAGAACTTATTATGAAGCTTCTTCTGGCTCACAATAGAACACAAATAATCTCAAGGCTATGTGAACATAGAGTCTACTGTCAGTTAAGCTTATAAGCAGCCAGTATGAAGAAACATGTTTTGTACAATACAAATAGACTTCACTGATTGACTGCCTGAGGCAATAAATGTTCAAAGTTATGATAATGATGAAAAAGTAAGTTTGCAACCAGTGCCTGTATTTATAAACTTTGCAGCATCTCTCTCCTTTCTCTCAGCCACATATTTGCCATTACGGTCAGTTATTGTGTGTTATCCTGTTCCTGGCCCACTTTTTGTCTTTCCCCCCCTTTTTTTCCCTCCAAACAGAGTGGAAAGATTGCTTAAATAAGCAGCCTTTTCCTAAGGTGCCTTCTTCTACAGTGCAATACTTCCCTAAAAAGTGCTAACTACAGGTTAACAAACTCAGCTTGATCTTAATTGGCTGGATGGCTGGCACCTGCTGCCTGCAACTGACAAGACTTTAATCCTGATGAAAGCAACTCAGCAGCTCCTAGTTAAGTCTGCCTGGATTCTTGTGTGTTTTTTTTCTCTAGAGTAGTAGAAAATCCAATACAAATAAATTTGATCTAAAATAAAGTTATTGAAAATTCTGGACTTGAATTTAAAAAGGTTTTAATCTGAAGTATGTAAATGGGAAAAGGCCTCATCACATATACCAAGTAATGAACATTTACTACAGGCTTACTACATAATGTAGAATCTGCTCTCAGTATCCATTCAGTGTCGAATTTTACAATTGCATAGAATAGGATCAAACTGTATTCTGTGCTATGAACTGTATTCTGATTGCTGCAACCATCAATCTGCAAAATATTTTACAGATACAGAACAACAGGGGATAGATCACTATCTGAATCAGGATAGGAAATGAAATCTAACAAAAGAAAATTAAACCAGAAGATAACATCAAAAATAATGACAAGAAGAAGTTGCACTCCACATATCTAGTCTTATCTTCAGTAAAGAATAAAGGCAGAAAATGTAATCTTGGTATGTATCCTTATTTGAAAGTCTAGTACATCTCATTGTGTCTAGTAAATGCATTACAGATGTGTCAAGGTATTTTGCTTTTCTATATAAGAATTGTGACAGAAGATCATATTCTGCTAGAGATTCTGCTGATGCATCCTAAAAAAAATGAAGAGTGGTATTTGAGTTGTCCTTACTATGGGCAGTAAATGAGGACTAAGTAAAAAAGATAAGGAATCCCTTGCATTTTACTCCACTGGTTGTTGCTGACTATAGGGGGCAGTGCTTATCTCTGTTGCAAGGCCATTGAGCCAGCACTGTCTGAAGACATTTCTGTGATCATATGGCCAGCATGACATTACAGAGTGCTATTACCTTCTGAAATGGTACCTATTTATCTACTCACATTTGCACGTTTTGGAACTGCTAAGTTGGTAGGAGCTGGGGTGAAGACGGGAACTCACCCTGTCGCATGGTGCTCAGATCTCGAACCTGGGCTGCTGGCTTTCCCACCAACAAGTCCAGCATCTTAACCACTGAGCCACCTGCTGCACCAAATGAGGACTACCTGTACTTAAATAAACTACAAATATAAATATCTAAATATAAATTTGTGTCTATATAAATTTGATGAATAAATAAATAAATATCTAGCATTATATTTACTTCTGAGCCAAATATTGCTTCTGCATCCTGAGTATCCCAATCCATGGCTGAAAGGTAATAGTGCTTATTTCTGGCATTCTCTTTTCCTACAGGTATGATTGTGTGTGTGTATAACATGCAAAAACAATGCACCTGAAATATTTGTGAAAAATATTTTATAAAGGTATATGCCACACAAATCTGAACTGCACTCAGAGATTATCTAAGTCTAAAATGAAAAATAAAGTGCAATCAGCCAAATTAAAAAATTCCAGAATATTTATTTCAAAAACTATGCCCTGGAACAGGAAGTTAAACATTGGAAAAGTTCTTCTTTATCAAATAGCAATTAGATGATGAAAATGACAGGCTTGTGACTTACTGTATACAATAGTTTTTGATATATGAAAAATTCTGATGGGTAGAGTTCCTCATTATAGCTTCTATGGATTTTACAGATGTTTAAGCAGCCAAGGAGGCTGGATACTATTTGGAAAAGTATTGTGTAATGAAAGCCATGGCTTTCACATAGACATGCTGACCACCAAATAAACTAAACTATAAAGAAGGATAAGAATGGATTTTTCTCAAGGAAACCCTTCCCGTATCCCTTTTGATTTTAAAGAACTTCTAAAGCAAATTCTAGAAAAGAAATAAAAAGGCTGCAACTATCATTACCGGTTGAAGCCATAAGATCCAGAAAAAAATCCTAGTTAACTACAGATTGCTAAAAAATGGTAATATATTGTTGGCAAAAAAACTGTCTTGTAGCACATATGGTTTTAATTATAAATTAAATTCATTTACAAATTAAATGAAGGGAAAGTATTTCAAATATAGGTTTAGGAAATATATCTAGTTTGGGAACTTAGATAGCAATTTTCATCTTAAATATGGGCTGTAAAACCTGCGGAGAATATTTTTTTCAATTCTGTAAAGCTAAAGAAGTTTCCAAATAATATGACACAACATTCAGGGGTAATTGTGAAACTGAAAATCTAACTTCCTTAAATCCAATTCTTGCTTTGCTTATGTCATCCTTCTAAAAACCGTTTCTCAGCTTATGCCTGGTTCTACATCCTTCTATTATTTTAGTTCCTTTATACTGTGATGGCAACTGCAAAGATTGCTAAGATATAAAAGCAACACATTTATCAGAGGACATTTTTGGGGGTTTTTTTTTCCTGAAGCACTTATTAAACTGGATTACAATCATAGCAGATCTGCCTTGGGCTGCTAAAAAGCAAATTGGACATTAATTGCTGCATTTGAGTGCTTTCTCTTGCACGATCATCTATAATAATATTACCATAAACGCTCCATAAAAAATGGGAGTTCACTTTGTCCAATCTACTAAGAAAATAAACACATTCACCTGCAAGTACCATCCAATTATAATGTATCCAACTGTTCATCTAGGCAAAAGGGTGTAAAAATTGTGTAATTCATATTTGTTGGTGAAGATCTCATAAGCTTGTTCTAGAGATTTACTCATTTTATATTCAGAAACTGACTGCAATATAAACCTCAAGAGAAGGACTGTATTTATGTATGTTGGGAAAGTAATCAGTGAATGAATTTTAGATTGTGAATTTGAAGCCCAATTTTTTGATTCCTCTGTATTATCCATCCTAGTGAGTCTTAATGCTTATTGCTGTGCAAAAATATCAGCAATGCAGATAAGTTGTCATAGCTATGGCTGGATGATGTTTGCATGATTATTCTCTCAGTTCCTCCATTATCCAATATCACAGTCATCCAATAGGTAAATGTCCTCTGAATCATTTGGCCTGTATTAAAGGTATCTAGTGCTTCTTAGAAAGCCAATTGATTGAACTTCATCAGATTTTAGAAAGCATCTATGTTAAAATAAATGGAGAAATGAATAAAAAATTATGTTGGTACCTACCATCATCATCTATCAAATATTTGTTGAAAGAAAGCTGAAATAGAGGGGTATGCGTGTGTATGTGTGTGTGTGTTGGGGTACAATTGACATGAGTAGTATCAGTAAATAGGGTCTTTAAGTGGTGCCATAATAATATACATGTCATTTTTCTTTAGCTCATTATGGGTTCCACTGGATTCCATGCAGGGGAGATTAATTATATTGACATCCATTAAGATACAAACTCTCTTATTATTTGATGGAATGAAACAAAACTTATTGATTTAAGAAAGGGAAGTTGGAATAACATTCAGCCTACTCTTCTTAGTTAAAGGAGTTGAAATTTAACTAAAAAGGTTTTGGATGAAGTAGATTATACAGATTCCTTTCAGTTGGGTTTAGGATATGGGTTGGGGATTTCATGGAAAAATCGTAAGGATAGCAATAGCAATAGCTATCAACTACCCGACTAGCGCGACCAAAATAAGTATACATACTCGGGAGCTTTGAATTCCCAAAAGTAAAACTTTATTGGGTACACCATTTTGGTTGTTTTGGTAACCAGTTTTCCTAGTTAAACAATAGCTTCCCTTTCTCCCCATCCCTGGGAGATCACATTGTTCAATTATGAGATGTCCTTTTGTTATGGGAACAGTGCACAATCTTCTCAAGCACCTGCAGTCATGACCTTGATGGTTTCCAGGTTCTCATGATCCATGCACAAATTCTCAGCACTCTATTCCACACACACTCCAGGTCATTGGCAAGTTGAATAGTGATAAGGTTTGAAAGAAGCAAAGCGGTTCAATCTTGACAATAGCACTTAGATTTCTATACTGATCCATAGTGCTTTACAGCATTCTTTGCGCTTTTTACAGGGTCAGAATATTGCCTCCAACAGTCTGAGTCCTCATTTTAATGACCTTGGAAGGATGGAAGGCTGAGTCAACTTTGAACTTTTCAGAATCAAACTCCTGGTAGTGTGCAGAGTTAGCTTGCAATACTACCTTGTAACTACTACACCATATGACCTGTGGTAGCTCCAGGATTGGGGTGATGTACCTCTTCTGATCCCAATAGATCTCCGAGCAGCATTTGGTACCATCACCTCTGCTATTCTTTTGTGAGGATTAGGGGTTTAGGCACTTCTTTGTAATGATTTCACTCATTCCTAAGTAGATAGCTTCAACTGCTATTTATTCAGGAGAGATTGAATCATTGGATACTTCATAGTAAGATTTCCCAGAATTTGCCTTTCTCTCTTGTTTTAACATTGTGAGGGAGTAAAGTTGAGGTTGCTTCTGCATTTTGGAAAACAGCTGTAGCCAGACAGAAATGTATCTCCTCCCCCCATTTCCCTCATAAAAGTGGATGTATAAAGATAGGCTATAAGCAAATGGCATAGAGAAATGGAAGACACATCTGGAGATTGGCAGCTACTACAGGCAGGAAAGAAGACTATCATTCAACTGCCAGCACCACAAGTTATGTGGGCAGCTTATCCAACATACCCTCTAGTTGCTACCAAGAATGTGGTAGCAACTAGAACAGGAACAACCACACCGAAGCAGCACTTCATTCCAACTGTTATAAGAACTTCTGAGAGGAGGCAAAGTTTGCATGTTACTTTACAGACTTATAGACTCCTGTTGGAACTAAGTATTACAGACCTGAGAGATTGCAACATCACCTTGCAAATCCGAGAAGAGTGGAAAGCAATGTATTATTGGGGATGGTGTGTGCTGCAACAAAGTATTTTGTACAGATTTGCTACACTGTGGTGTGCCAAGTCCTTGGAAAGAAAAGTAACCTCACAAACATCTATGAAGATGCCGGGGAAGGACATCTGTCAGTTTGGATTAGGTATTATCAATATGCTGATGAAATTCAGCTTTATAAATCTACCACAGGCCAAAGAGGAGATCCTGATCCAGTATATGGCGGCTGTGACGAGGTGGACGAGGTAGAACAGGCTATATTTCTGCAAGATACAGAAACCCTCTGATTCTATGGATGTTCCAACTACTAATCTTGATGAATCTGCAGTTTCTCTGAAAGGGCAAGTATGAAATCTGGGATTATCTTGCACTCATGGCTAGAGCAATAAATACAGAACATGGCCAAAAAGCTTCTGGCTTCCGTGAGACTGTTGGTTGTGTTCTCACCTTCACTAGGAAACATTAAATACATTATAGTAAATCCTTTGAATATCCCTATTAGATTACTGCAATTTGTTCCACATAGAGTTGCCCCTGCAAATGACTTCTAAGTTGCAGCTAACATATAATGTGGCTTGGTGAACAGCTTCAGCCTGTGCAGCAGAATAGCACCTGCCTTTCAGGAGCTGCATTGGTTGCTGGCAAGCTTCAAGGCCTAATTCAAATCACTAGTACAAAATATGTATAAATTCTTATATAGTGTTAGTGTTCATTAACTTTGGAGCAGATGGAATCTGTTTATCTTACATCATCTATCCATGAGATCATGCTCCATGTGTCCACTGACCTCAAGAAATCAGAGAGTAAAGGCCTGGAAAATGGCCTTCTCAATAGCAGTCCCTTAAGGTACTCAATTTGATAAATGTGCAGTTTTCTGCTAAGGAAATATTTTCCGAACACATTGGCCAACTCTAAAGTACTTTTCCCAAGACTCATGGGAAATGTATCTTTCATTTTGATTACCTTTGTGTTGCTTCTTTCTCTCTTTCCCTGCAGGAGAGGTTATTTCCACTCATTTATCTTTCAAAAGGAGAGTGAAAACAGCTATCTTTGGTAGGGTTTTTGAAGTATGTTTTGGCCTAAAGGCTGGTGAGTAGATAGCATACAAATTATTGTGAATGATTGACTATTCATCTCCCATTTTGGCTTAGGTAAAAGGAGATCTATTGAGCCAGGAGAAAAATGAAGATCCAAGATCCAAGAACATCTATTTACTTCAAAGAGATTAAATCTCCAGGGACAAGAAAACTTCATAGCAATCTATGTGGTACTTTAAAACAAAATAGAAGGTCAGATTATTAAAAGAGTGATTCTAACATCTGACTGCATCTAAGTGGCAACTTGACTAGGGGAAGTATTCAGCTTCTGCTTGAATACAACTGGCATTGATTAATCTAAATTTCCAGCTTCAGTCTCAAGCTTTCAGGAAAGTGGCATATAAGCTATGTTCAGTTTGACTGATACTATAATATTGTTTATGTATTTGTATTTATTCATTCAAATCAGCCACATTTGGCTATGGCCAGGGACAATATATACAATAAGGCTTAATAGTACATTGGACTGATCCAATGCAAGAAAAGTCGGCCTCTAATGCAATATCCAGTAAAATCTTTCTGTAACTAGTTGTTGCTAGTTGTATTGTGTATTGTGTGTAATGATATGACTGACTCAGGGATTTATGGTGTGCAATGAAGATAATGAGATGACAACAGATCAGTCAGGATGCATACATGTTCAAAAGACTGGAAATCCCCACTTGGCAGGATGGAAGGAAGGAAAGCTGACTATCTCCCAGTCCATACTTTGAGTGTTCCATTTCTTTTTACAGTGAGGACAATAAAACTATAATCAGTGGTGATGAAAGGACATTAAAAGAGCAATCACAAACGATTACTTTCTCCTGTGTGTCGAAGGATGGCTCTGTGATGCCAGAAATAATGAAAATAATAAACTGGTAGATCAAGCAAGCAAGAAAAAAAATGCATTTCAGGGTGAGTAAGGTTATTCAGAATGGGGACACCTATTTGTATCATTTATAAAAAGCTCAGACTTTGACATGGAAACATTACTACTTAGGAACTATCAGCGATACACACATTTTGCTAATCACAGGTATGTTATGAAAAAAAACACATTGTAACTTACATAACAGAGGAGCAAAATAAGCAGAAGTCATAAGGCTAATTCAGTCTCCCTTTTTTCAGGCACAAGATTGCTACCATGCATGATATTTATGTAAAAATTGTTTGAAGCTGCATGAATGTATTATACAGTGAAATTGCTTTCATTCTAACAAGAGTGCAGAAGGTTCTGCAGATTTCTGATTGATAAAGGAAGTCATTTATTTGTACAATATGCTCTTTCATTCAGGTTCTTATGGGGATATTTTTCAGTTGCCAAAAAACAACAACAATCCTTTGCCTGCAAACACAACATGAGAATTCATTGCCATCTACTGTGAAAAGTTATACACAACCTGTGTTTGCTTGCTATATGACATGAGAACCTATGGAACAGACTACTTAGCAGGCGTGCTTTTTTATTATTTTATGTAGAAATAATGTTAGCGGATCTTGATATAGCTGCAAATTCAGATTGAGCAAAATTAAGTTTGGGATGAATTTTGAGTTAGTAGACAACATTTTCATCTCAAAACTATCTTACTTAACATCTTACTCTTAACCACCTGGGCAAGAAGAAACATGGTTCTGCATTAATTGAATAAGGATTTTGCTGATGCATTAGTGAACATGTATTAAGCAGCAAAGTTATACAGAGGGTTTTGTTTTTTGTTTTTTTTAATCACTGTTTTCCTATGAAGTATAGAGATCTCTACTTAGAAGGCAAAATTATAGTTGTCAGAAATACTAAGTTCATTCTTCGTCTCTTAACTCTTACTGAGCACTCCTGTATTTTCTTTCTATAGTAACAAGATCTTTTATTCTTATGAGAAATGAAGCAATATTCCTAACATAGACCCTGAAGCGGTTACACTAGTTATTTATGATGCTTCTTGTGTTTTGCAGTCCTTTTTCCAGCTGACAAAGTATAACAGAAGCCAATATATATATATATAAAA
>JANHFL010002750.1:139136-157028 GCA_032468155.1 Oxyrhabdium leporinum | reverse complement strand
TTTTTTGTGTTCTTTCATTTAGTGAGCTTGTAAAACATAATAAAATTAAAGTAATGGTGCAAAGAGTTGACTGGTCATTCAGAAAGCAATGTAAAATAGTATTATTAAGTAAATAACCCTATAGTTATAAAGAAATTAGAAGAAAAATTGGTGGAAACTTAATCAAAGGAAACTTAATCAAAAACTTTCTAAGTTTTTGAAGAGGTATAAGGAGATTCAGTCACTACAAAACCACACTGGTAAAGGCACAACAGCAAGTGATGATAGAAGAATTAAGAGACTGTGCCTACGTGACAGAATAAAATCATCTGGGTGTATACAAGATGAAATGGTGCAATGCAATGTGAAGTTGAGTGCAAGGACTGTTTGGCGCAGACTGCAGGAATTTGGCCTAAAATCTACAATTCCACAAAAGAAGCCACTTTTATCTCTCAAAAAAAGGTTGAAAAGACTAAACTGGGCTAAAACCCTTGTTACCTGGACAGAAGAACAATGGGACAGTGTTATTTGGAGTGATGAGACCAAGACCTCCCTATTTGGTAGTGATGACATAAAATACATAAGGAGACAGTTTTTCCAAAAGATTTCCACAATTTTGGTCACTACTGTATCTAGCCCTCTAGCCCTCTAGCCCTCTAGCTATCTATCCTTGGTGGCACAGTGGTTAGAATGCAGTATTGCAGGCTAACTCTGCCCACAGCCTGGAGTTTGATCTGACAGCACTCAAAGTTGACTCATCCTTCCATCCTTCCAAGGTCAGTATAGCACTATGGAATGGTATGTAATATGTTACTGGCTATTGACTATCTATCTATGTCAGAAGGAATAAAACTTTCCAAAGCCACTGGAATTAATAAGTAATGCTGATTACTGAGTCCCAAAGGCCTTCTACTGACTATTATTTCTGGAATATAATGTCTGCAATATTTATTTAGTCAGTTAGATTCAGGTATCATCCAACTCCAAAACAAGTAAGGGCAGTATATAAATCTAATTAAATAAATAAATAAATTGATATTTGTATTTAAGATGTGAATTCCAGTATATAGGAAGTATCGTGACTATTCCATAACTAATACCAGTAAGATTGCAACATATACGTTACAGCTAAAGATAATGTTCAATAGATAGCTGAGCTCTCTTAATTAATAAGCTTAGTAGTAAATAAATAATTATCTCAAGAAAGTGGAGTCCACTATAACCACAGTGATCTATCTTCTCCCCTCCCCATAAACATGTATAGAAACTCTCCAGAACCTCTTATAAGCAATAAGGTCATTTCTCATTGTCTTATTCAGTTATTATCACATTGACATTGTACTGAATTCTCTTCAAGTACCAAGTAATTTTAAAATTTCTACATCATACAGGAATTGATTTTTCAGGTTTACAGAAAAACCTTGTCAAACAATATTAAAAAATTAGTAAAGCAAAACTGAAATGCAAATCTCCCTCCCCCCAAAAAAATATTCTCCTTCATTTTATCCATACATGGCATCTGCTCTTTATTCTGCTGACTATTCCATCTGCATTTCAAGTTATCTAGTTTTCATTAATTAATTGGATTAATCTGCAATCAAATGATGGATTAATTAGATTTCTAAATCTGTGAAAAGAATTCCTAAAATTTTGAATATTGAATTCCATCTATATCTGTTGGCTTCTGCCTTTTGCTTTCGGTTGTATGGTACTAAACCATACTTAGGAAATGACCATGGTTAGAATAACAGAAGTTCTTCTGATTAGTACTACTTCCAATTAGTAACACTAATTTCTGTAGGCTGTAATGATGCTCAGATAAAACACTTCTAGGCAATTACATTTGGTTATACTGTAAGTAACCAATTTTTCTTAGAAACCTTGAGGTGGCCACAGACAAATGCTAAAATGAGTGAAAATGTTGTGCACTGAAGATATATGAAAAAAGGAGGTGAATTTTGATCTATCTTTTTTTTCTGTAAATCAGTCAGTTTTATTGTAATTTTGAAAAGACCAGCCCAGCAAAGGTGCATCTCAAAATCCTGTCTTTGCTTGCTTGAATATTTATTTATTTCTCAGAAACAAATGAGAATGTTAGGCTTTCCAAAGCTGCTTTAAAAAACTATATGGCCACCAGAGATTTCAGTGTGGGCATTGAAACTAAGCAGGCAGTGAAAAAAAATATTAGAGCAAATAGTTACTCCAGTAACAGTTGTAATGCATTTTATTTACAGTAATGCCACATAATTTTAATGTTTATGTTGCCAAGAAGTTAATATCATGTAAAAACTAATTTGCAAGTTATACACAGGGTTGGACAATAATTGTTTTGAAAAAAAATATAGAATATTTATTTGCATTGTTGTATATCTGTTAAGATTAAGGCTATCTAAAGATACTCTTTGATTGAAGAAAATCATCAGATGTGGCTCTGCCCATTTAAGATATACAGTAAGGTATACAAAAAATAGGAATAATTTGTTATAATGTAAGAATAAAATAAGCCAATTTTTAGTGCTGAAATATTTTAATACCTGAAGCAGAATAGAAGGAAAGAGAACAAAATGCAAGACCTGCAAATAGAAAGCAAATGACCATTGGAAAACAAAGCAAAGATGGTACCAATAGTAATAGGTGCCTGGGGGGCAATCCCCAAGCCACTGGAGCACCATTTGAACATCAGCATTAACAAAATAACCATCAGTCAATTGTACAACGCAGCTTCACTTGGAACAGCTTACATCCTATGACAAAACCTTTAACATCATCAAACATTCACATTTGTCTGCCCCAGGTCCTTGTAAAGAACTGAATAAAGTGGATAAAAATAAACCACATCAACATGTTTGCTTGGCATTTAGTGTTACTTATTACCCCAATTGCAGAAATCATGTCTAATGGAATTATTTAAAAGCACTCTTAAAAACATTAAAATAAATCACCATAACCTACAATGGAACACATAGCGTTCTTAACTAGTGAAAATTTTGTCTACTTTTTTGATTATCAGAAATCTCCTTTTCTTTTCAAAAGAAAACAAGTAGAGGTCTTTTAAAATCCTTTGAATAATGCTTCTGCACTGTTCACCCAACAGATTAAGAGTCAAAGAAACTAGCTAATCTTTTAAACATTTCTTTTAATTAGAACATAACCTGACCTGAAGAGAAACAAGCTCAGGTTTGAAAATAAAAAAAAGCCAGGCTAGCAAGCAGGCAGACACAAACTGTACTTTTTCATATTCTCATGAGGTTTTCCAGTGTTATAAACTAAAAAATAAATAAATAAATATAACTTCCTTGGCCAATTTTTCTGTAGGCACTGACACCTCACTTGCTTAGCAAGATTAAGCAACAGATTTGATATCTCTGTGTTGGTATTGCAGCCTGTCTACTAGGCACAATGCAGCAAAAACAGCTATGTTGCTCTTTGCTGATGGCTTGGCTTGCATACAGAAGTGTCTATTGTCAGGAAAAAAAGAGGCTGGTGCGGCATCAAGACACATGCACAGAATGCAAGAAGATCAAAAGAAGATCAAAACACAAGGATTTGCAAAAACATATTTGAGCCCAACAAATATTCACAAATGAGAAGTTTTGCATTTTGCATGTAGCCTGAAATTCAACATTAACAGGAACAAGCAGAACACATATCAAAGCAGAACAGTACAACAAAACCCAAGAGTAGACTAGTACTCTTTTTACAACACACATGCAATCTATTCTCATGAAACCTAACTACAACAAGACAGTGTTTTAAAAAGGCAGTAACTGATGTCTTCATTTTTTGTCTGGTCATGACTGCTTTTATCTGCACACCCCACTCCCACATAAGGTTTATGGGAAGATCAAAAAAATCAAGATGGTAGCTATAACAGTTGAAGCCTCACTTCTTCTTGGGTGTGTTGAGAAAAAGGTTGAGGTTTCAATCAGGTGGCTGTGACTGCCAGCATGATTTTTTAAAAACTCCCCACTCCACTCCACTCCACTGGACACCTCTGCTTTCAATATCTTACTATCCCATCTAAAACAAATGGCATCAGGCACAAATATATATATATATATGCTAAGATTGGGGGAAGGGAAGGAAGGGTAAGCAATCTAATCACAAGCCAGAAGATAGCAGCCCAATTACAATGCTCAGAACAGTCAGACTTAGAAACCTCATGTCTTAAAAAAAAAGAAACAACCCACAAAATTTGATTAACACTTGGAATAAAACAGTATCTGATCTTGAAACAAAATTCTAGGAACATATCAATTTCTTTGTTTTCTTCATTTCTAATTTACACTCGCCTAGCCAACATGTTTTGTTGCATGATCAAAACACTCAAAACGGTTGTCCTGAGGTGACAATGATTCAAAGCTGAAATGGTGCTTCCTTTCATGCCTCTAATTTTGACTCTGATCTGAGTGCATCTCCTGTCTCAACTTGGTAACAGGAAGCCCTTCCTACCGGTGCATAAAGAAGCACTTATTCAAGACATAGTTTCAGAGACAGCAGAGAGCATTATTTGCAGATGGCCTGTGGGAAGAGAATTCTAGAACCTGCCAATATCGCTTTCCGGGAAAATAAAAATACCAGCTTAATAAAATGCTCCAACACTGCAGGCAAACATTAGGCAATATTACAGTGGACTCTTTAAAAAGAAAGATTGGTTGTATCAGAGTGTCAAGGCCACAATAAGTTGGGGAGGGGAAAAAAAGGTGTTTCCAGATATACTGCACATGCATCCTACTAACAAGAGTGTGAATACACCTCAGCAAGGAATGTTCAAGTACAAATGATTTTCTTCTGCTTCTAAAATGGATCATTCTCAATTTTGCAACAAGATTTTTGAGTAGCTTTAAAATTGCTGATATATTCTTTCAGCACCTCCATTTTCCTGTTAGATCTGTCTTATAATAACTCCATAACTCAAACCATACACAAAGAAGATGGAAACCAGGTATAAAAACTCTTCAATGATACTTTGAAAGAAAATATATACAATTCTTCAATTAAAATCCTATGCAACTTTGTACATTTTCATTGCACTTTAATGGAAACGATGTTTCCAAATTGTATAGTATTTGCTACTCAGTTGTATATATTTTTTGGGGCAAACATTTACTTATTTGATGAATTTATATATTAAAACTTGTTAGATTGTTTCTTGGTGTTTCATATAAGACAAATAAATTTCTGAAAAGTAAACAAAAATGCAACAAGACTGTATAAGCACACATTTTAAAAAGTAACATCAGTAAGTTATTCTCAGATAACAAAATCTTCTTGGATGTTCAAAAGGTTGAAAACATGAAGCAAAAGTACTATGAATGTCCTGAATATGTGAAGGTCTATGAATATTTAGGATTATTAAAGTTTTGTCTTTCTTGCTATCCACAATGCAGGAAAGTGAAAGCAAAAGATAAGAATTGGGACAGCTTTTCAACCAGTAAAAGTTATGAGTGGGGATATCATATTGTCTAGAACTTGACAACTGAGTTCTTTACTGTAATGAAAACTGAGATATTTATAAAGAGACATCTGTCAAGATCTGCCCAAATCAGCTCTGTTTAATGAATATGACCTTTACTTTCCATTAATTGAACTGAATGAATTAGAATGTTTTTCCATGCTAGCATGTGGATACCTATGAAATAAGCAACCCATCTGTGTTATTTATTCAACCCATCTATGTTATCCATTTAAACTTGAATCAAGGGTCTACATCGGGACTGTCAAACTCATGGCCTGTGAGCCAGATGTGTCACGTGCTGGCCACGCCCATGCCCGGTTTAGCGAAAGGGGAAAAAGTTGTGATACTTCACGTGATGACATCATGATGTGAGTTTGACACCCTGGATTACATGAAGTAAGACCCACATGAAGCTTTGACAAACTTTAGTTTAATTTCAACAAGTGGAAAATTGCAATAAAAAAAACTACTGTCTTATCACTGGCTTTCTTTTTCATAGTATAAGCATCCAAAAGCTTTACCAAACCAGAACCTGAACCAGACAATGCATTGAATTAACTAAATACAGAATGGAAATGGTAAAAAATGTAAGCATGATAATTAGCTACACAGTTTTGTGCACTCAAAGGAGATATTTGCTACAAGTGCATAGCAACAATTTTTGTGCCTTTACTGAATGAAGCCTCGTGCACATTGGACTAAATAAAAAATAAAAGATACAAACTTCTTGATTTACAAAAGTTTATAGTTCTTCCCTTTTCCTTTTCAGTGCTTCATTACCACACATTTCATATTGAAGCTAATTGGAATCACACAATGCTTCTCTTGAGTTTTTTTATTTTTAAATAAAAAAGATAGCATGACTTGAGACAACATCTAGTACACATATTGGTACATATTCAGGGAAGACAACAGGAATTATTTTATCTTAATGCCTAAAAAATACACAGTAGGGAGGGATGGGGGAGGGAGGGAATGATAGAGGAGTGCTCAAAATATTTGGAGTCAAGAATAAAGTTTGCATAATGATTTTTATTATAAGATGTAATCAGTGCAATACCCATGACAAACATAGAAGTTGCAGAATAAACGATCTGGTCAAGATGTGAGGTTGGATATACTGACAGTGCATTAAAATATTCAACTAACTCTGCTCCAATGATGAAGTCAGTGGGACTTTCACCAGTGATTTCATTAAAAGGAAACTTCCTTGCAGTTGTGAAAATAAGTGGCTGGAAGACTAATAGTAGTTATTCAGTTTATAGGTTCAAACCATGAGCCATTTGGACCCCTGTTTTATTTAGAAATCTATATATTTAGCTCGTAAGGCTACTTTGCTTCCCTTATTTCATACCTAGCTAGTACTTCTCTCCTTCTTCATCCATTAATGGTTTAATTATATTCTTTCCTCTTCATTTCTTTAGAAGCCATTGCTAAGATTAAAATCCTTGTTCAAAGCAGATCTAAGTAAGTAGGTGACTTTAGGGTTCATTTTCTAATTGATCAAACAAACTGCTAATTAAATGGATCTGTGCCTAATCAAAACACAGCTACATAAGCACAGTGTATTATTTAACTGGGTGCATGAGATTGTCTTCATCAAGGGGAATGAAGATTCAGCTTGATTAGTAAGTAGTGGAACACATTCAGATTCTTCATTTAGGCCAACTCATACCAGAAGCCATGTTTAATTATTTATTGATTTTATTAAAGGTATATAAACATTTATGTCTTGTTTTCTCCTTTATCATGAGATGGAAGCCCAATGGGACTAATAATGATATTTTTTTCTTAAAAAAATATTGTTCTAAGGTTGCTATAAGTAGAAGATATCTCCATATCTATCCAAATTAAAGGGAGAAAGAAAGATGTGTACATCAAGAATATCAGGTCCTATCACAGGCAAGAACTATAGGAACAGAGAGTTAGGCTAAAGTTCCATAGAATAGAAACTTTACCATTTTAATGGATTTATAATTGTGTTAAATACAACTACTTGTTAGGACATTCTTGGCCTATGCAAAATCCATTGGAAATAATATTTAAAGATATCCAGGCAACATTTCTTGATTAAATAATCCTTCTCTCATTATTTCCTTTATATATTTGTGTCTACAATGGTCAAAAGATATCAAAGCATTTCTATCAGTTTTTCTTCAAACATTCTTACTCACTTAACTGTAGAGTTGTTTTTACATTTCCCTGAATTTTATAACCTATTTAGAATATTATCATAATAGTCACAAAAAGAGATGTTGACCTGAAATCTGGTGTATTGCTCACACTTATGGAGCTTATTGCTTTTAATATGCATATTTTCTGAGAACAATTTAAATATTGTAGGCCATAATATAATTAGTGTACTTTTTTTTTTAATTTTAAGAAAAAAATAATATACATTAATATTACACAACTATAAAATGGAATTCATTTGGTTGGGTTTTGCATTATTATTTTGTATTATTTTGCTTTGCTAGTCACCTTTGACTCTTGTTAATATTAAAGAAAAGTAGCCAGCTTGCATTAGACATAATGGTGCTCAGCAAATTAAATATCTTGTAATAGTTTATGTACATTCCTGAGAAAGCCAATTTCAACTTTAAAATTAGTCTGTTACGTAATTTGGAGTTCTTAATAGAAGGATAATTTGATTAGGTAGAAGAAGAGAAAGAAAAATAAAATCCATTATATAAGCCTTTTCAACCTACATTTTTTATGTGTATTTATGTTCAGACCTATAGATAACATATAACAGAATGACACCAAAATATGTGTGATAAAGCATAACAAATCACCATTACAGAAAATAAATAATCTCAAAAACTTTTGCAATTCTATATAATTCAGCATTAAGCAATTAATAATGAATTAAACCACACAATTCTAAGTAAGTGCTGCAATGTAGTTCGTTAAATTATATTTATGGATGCCTCACATCTTCAAATATGCTTGAGTATGAATCCAAGAATATACATTCCCTGATTGGTTATTATGGGAAGAGATTCCTCAATCAGTTATGAATCTTTTTTTATTTATGAATGTTGATGAAGCCACACAGAGCAAGAAAAGAACTTAACTGTGCTGTTATCTGATACAGCAGTCACAATAAAAATTGAGGTAAAACAAAACTGTGCTGGCTTAGAGATACATAACAATGTGTGCTTCAAATTTTAAAGTGTCTATGTTGCTGGGAAGAGTGAGGAGTTAGTGAGGAGAGACTCTCATGGGCCTCTCACCCATTTCTACTGTGGCAAAGAAACAGCCATGACACTACATTATGATACTTGTGATACAAAATCTGGACAAATATTAGATGTCAGCAAAAATATTGGAATTGTAGATGGTTTTGCTGCCATAAAGCAGTGCAATTCATTGACTATTTGTCCTGTGTCAGAATAAAATAATTCCTAGGGAGTGTGATTAGTCTATTGACTACTTTAGGTTGGGATAGAGAAGCCCCTTCTCCTCCAATCACTTTGTACTGTCCTTCAGGAACTTTCTCTTGTCATTTGCGACAGAGGGGCAGAATTGTGATATTTCAAGCAAATTCTTGCCATGTATCCACCAGAGTTTTGAGCCAACCCCCAAAATCAAACCCTATTTGAAGATCTGAATTGGCCTGAATAGCCTATAACAGACAGAGTAATCTCTCTCTCCTGCTTAATTCCACATCCTCTCTCACAGGTCTCTTTGGGCTTCTCCTGGACACTGACTAGCACATTCCAAAGACAATGAATTTAGCACTCTATTTGAAAATGACTAAGCACACACTACACACACACACACACACACACACACCACATATATATACATATACATATACATGTATTTTATAGATATATAAAAGTCTGAGCTGGGCTATTGTTCCAGCTGTTATCTGATCCTCAAGCAGGAAGAAATGATGGATAAAAGAGAGGCAGGCAAGTTCTGACAGATGGCTAAACATGCACTTTAGTTACATAAAATCAAAGCTGGAATCACAGATTTGTAAAGTGGGGTGGGAACCATTTAAACCATTGAGTTTCACTCCCTGCTTGCTGCAAACATCCAAATTAAAGCATCCATAATATTAGTTGTCCAATATTTAACACACAGTAAAAAAGGACCTTCCAGTCTTTTGAGTAAGTAGTTGTAATTGGTTCCATTATTGAACTGTTCTCACCATTAGGACGGGTTTTTTCCTCAACACTGAATCGGAATCTGTCTTGCTGTAATTTAAATCTATTGTTCCATTTCCTGCCATGTGGAACAATAGAAAATATGTCTCCATCTCTCTCTCTATGACCTCCTTTCAGCTCTTTGAAGAAAGTTGTTCCCTCCCAGTCCAAGGCCAGCAAGGACAAAGGGGAGAGCACACCAACAAGCAAAGGCCATAAGGCTGCTTTGCTATTAGCTTCTCCATGTGATGGCTCATTAAGTAGACTCCTGGAAATCAAGTCATACCCTGAATATGTGGGAATTAGCTGGAACATATAAAGCAAGCAGGAAACTCCTACTGGGCAAACACGGGGGGGGGGGGGGAACCTCTTAAATGTGTTTTTTCCCCCTGCACAAGGCTAAAGAAGTGTTTGGAGATACGTTTCCCTATAGAGTGTTGTAGTAAAATTGTCTATAAGCAGCCCAAAGAATAGTACCATCCAACAGAAAAGAACAAAGGAATAAAACTAGTAGCTGCTACATGAGCAGAATGCCTGCTGCTAATAGCGACAAGGAGAGCTTCAGGCAGCAATACCATTAAAGGCATGCAGGGCTGCCAATCCATTGCTCAGAAATCCAAAGCAAAGAAGGCACAAATGCAAAAAAGAGTTTTTAATACAGTGGGTTACTTCTATGCAAATATTGTTTCATTGGAAGGAAGACACTTAAAAGTGCTTCCTAGAAGCAATTTTTCAGTTATAGGGAAAAAAGCCAACAATGAATCCCATCATGGGGCCAGTTCGGTTATGATTTGAGTGAAGCTAGCAGAAACAGTTCTAAATTAGAACAAAGGATCTCTTGTTGCAATGTTCTTATCTGGATTGGATTCACTTTCTTTCAAACCATAGCTGTAGATTTAAAACCATTTAGCTAGATAAAATCAAATTGTTATTATACTTATTGCCATATCCCAGATTAGCTTGAAACATCAAGATAATGTTTAAAAAAATTACAAAAGTCATAATAGAAGGATGAACCAAAATAGAGAAATAGAGAAAATAGCCAGAAACAATAACAATTACAAAAAACATAGAAGCTATTACAGAATGTATCAGGCACAAACCCAGATATGCTCAAAAAGTAACTTCAATACATTTCCAGTTTATAATATATGATATGCAAGAAAATATGACTGTCTTTCCCCCTGCCCCTTCATATGGGGAAGACATAGTATTTTTGGATGTTGTTTTTCTTTTGTAAATTGCAGCATTTTCAGTAATACTCCTGGAAATATTCCTACAAATATGGAATTGAATGGCCAGGAATATTCTATGAACGAAATAGTAAAACCTTGTGCCATATTTTTCCTCATTTTGAGGAAAGGGAGATAGCAAGATAATGGTGTTTTTTTTTAAAAAAAACAAATCAATAGTTACCAATCATGCCAACATTGCTCTGAATAGTGAAATGAGCAACATAATAAAGAAACAAACATACAAATAAACAAATAAATAAATATTTGCAGGTTGAGGCTGAATGCATAGCAGATGATAAAGGAAAACTGCAAATGTATGTGTGAATGAATGGACTTTATTACTCTTAAAAATTTCAGTCTTTAAGAGAAATAAAAAGATGGGTGCCAATTTCTATCCATTTCTAAGCTTGTTGATCCAAGTTAGCAAAAATGTATAGTAACCATCTACAGATAAAGTTTTTATATTGGCTTGAATCTGATTTCACTCTGAGTGAAGATCAGTGGAGTTCAGAGAAGTTAGATCTGTTCTAGACCATACTACATGCTCTATCATCTCAAGGAATAGATTCACCCCTATTTGCAACTTTTATTAACATGATTTCCAGGATTACACTCTGCTATAAACTTAAACATAGAAGAATTAACAAATGTCTCTTCAACAAATCAAAGAAAGCTCTTAGTAAGACAGGATTGCATGTTACCTTCAATTCTATTTAATTTTTACATAAATTCAATGAAGGTGAGCTTCATCAGATTAAATTGGCCAGTGAGCTATTAATTTCCTACTATATATGGATGAGGTAGAAGTTTTGTCCTTGACTTCCATTGGTCTTAAATTATCTTTGGGTGGTCTTTTACTTCCTAACAATATCAGGGTACTAGTCATAAACTTTTCTGTATCTATGATCTTTGCATTTTCCAAAAATCACAAGTCACCAAACTGGCAAAGAAGAGGGCACATCATCAGATAAGCCAAAACATTTAAATACTTAGTATGGTTTTCCAAACCTCTGGAGACTGAAACACCCATCAGAACTATGAATCCCAAAGACTATGCATTCCATTTAAATTAAATTGAAGCAGAGTTTACTTCAGCTGCTAGTAAGCTATTTTCCACTAATGCTTACATTCATTTATTGTGTGGGGCTCAATTAAGGGCATACAGTGAAATGGAAATACAAGAGAAAATCCATATCATTTTTTTTAACAAATATGTTCCAGATCCTTCACTATGTTCCAAATATGATGCTTTGATGAAAAGCAGGATTCATAATTGTGTGTGCCGCCCAGAATTACTTAAGTGAGATAGGTAACTATATAAGACAAACAAACCAATAAATGTTGAATCTGGCCTTTGCATTATCATTTTCAACTTTTGGTGGAAATTATAATATAGTGCAGATTGATTGCCCCCTTTAATGAAAGTAGATAATGTTGACTCTATCTGGAAGGAAAACCATTTCCAGAAATTATACTTTGACTTTTCTTGGCAAGTTCTTTTGCCAATAGGGATGAGGTAAGCCAATTTAAGGATTCTAGATGTAGAAGAGCAACTGCACTATGTGACATGTCCCTGTAATGTATTTATTAAATAGTTTATGAAATACACATAAACAATTCTGCATACCAATAAGATCACTGTTTCAGACTTTAAGCAAGCATTATCCTCCCCTGAACAGCATAGGAAGGAAAGTACCGGGGGGGGCACTCTCTGACAAATGGTGGTGCCCTATGATGGCAGCCCAGGGTTTGTTCTAATTCCTTTTCTATCGAGATTGATTTGCAATTGATCTTACTTATTTCTAAATTTTCAGGGCATTCTGATTTTTTTTTCTCTTGAATTATCTACAAGATACAAAAACAATTCTGGGTTCCAAAACATTACTATGTTTTGTTATGCTGTATGTAACCTTCAGCCTGCTGTGAGTTACAACTTTTTAATACTTCTGAAATGTTTCAATATTGTAGTCTTTTGTTTTTGATCAATGACTTTAATAAAGCCTATTTATTCATTCAAAAAAATAAAACAAATGGTTGTCCAATCTCTTCTTTAAAATTTCCAGTGTTGGAACAACTTCTGGAGGCAAGATGTTCCAACACTGATTAATTGTTCTGTCAGAAAATTTCTCCTTAGTTCTAGATTGGTTCTCTCCTTGATTAGTTTCCATCCATTGCTTCTTGTCCTGCCTTCAGGTGCTTCTGAGAATAGGTTGTCCCCTTTTTCTTTGTGGCAGCCCTTAGATATTGGAAGACTGCTATCATGTCACCCCTAGTCTTTCTTTTCATTAAACTAGTTATACCCAGTTCCAGCAACTGTTATTTATATGTTTTAGCCTCCAGTCCCCTAATCATCTTTGTTGCTCTTCTCTATACTATTTCTAGAGCCTCAACATCTTTTTTACATCATGGTGACCAAAACTGGATACAATATTCCAAGTGTGGTCTAACCAGGGCATTATAAAGTGGTATAGATGAAAGTGTCATTTTGTAACCTAAAATCCATTTGTTGATTATGTTTGAAGATTCCCCTTCAAATTTCATTTTTTGCATGTACATTATAAATGCCTTAAGTTTTTTAAAGGAAAATATGTAATAATGGCATTTTTGCTTGAAATACTTTTTAACCGCATTAAGGAATCTAACTAAATCACTCATTCCTGTGATAATCCTTTATTTCTGAAAATGTCTCTTTCTGCCTTCTCAATTAACTCAACACCATCCCAAAAAGCAGGTCGATTTAATCCCCTTTCTGAAGTATTTCCAAAGGATCACTTCAGTGGCTAAGAGAAAGAGTCTATTTTCCTTTGTTTCTAACACTCCCTATTTTATTGCTTGCCAGCTTCCATTATCTAATTGTAAATATGTAAGTGTTTTAGAAATACACCTTCTGGAGAAAAGCCTATATTATTTTATAGTACAAATCCAAGGGACTACCAAACCAAGTTTTTTGAATAAAATACACATGAGATATTAGTTTTATGATTTCATCAACATTTATTTTACAGAAACAGAAGATTTTTCCCCAGTCATATCTGATGCACTGAGGATTAATTTTTCTCAATAGCTGGACATTAAGTGATGGTGAATTTAAATAAAAAAGGTACCTAACTCTTTCTATCCCATGTAATTTGTAAGAGAGTATTTACCAGAGGCTTCCCTAACCTGTACCTTATACAAAAGATTATTTAGATTATAGTTCTCAGGAAGATTGAGTTATTCAGCTAGAACAGATCATAGGCCATACCAGACATTCAGTTTACTCACTTACAATCATTCATTTAGTAACTGTTCAAAGTTAAAATGGTACTGGAAAAAGTGACATGACCATTTTTCACACTTATGATCACTGCAGCATCCCCATGATCATGTGATCAAAATTCAGAACCTTGGCAACTGGCATGTATTTATGGGGTCATGTGATCACCCTCAATGTGGAAGCCAAATTCATTTAAGAACTGCAGTGATTCACTTAACAACTGTGGCAAGAAAGGTAAAATGGCACAAAACTCACTTAACAACTGTCTTGCTTAGCAGTAGAAATTTTGGGCTCAATTGTGGTCGTAAGTCAAGGACTACCTGTAGTTGCAAGGTGGAGAATAACAGTGACGGTGAATCCTGCCTTGACCTATGTGCCGTCAATTTCTACACCCAATGTTTACTTTTTATATGTAGAATGTCATATCTGAAGAATTGGGATATTTTTTTCATCTACAAGCACAAACGGAGCTGTCTCAGTATTGAATTCTAGCTTGAAGCCTGATTGAAATAGGTCCAGATAATTCATTTCCTCCAAAGTCCTCATCTTCTTGTGCACTTATCTCATTTTTGAATGCGGGAGTGCATTCCCATCCAAAGTCAAAGCTGGGTATCTATGGTTCACCTGACCTTGCTAGGATTGAATCAGAGATAGTTCTTCCCATCCAAACCCACACAACATCCAAGCAGTGGGGCACCTCAATTGCTGGCTTGGAGTTAAAATATATAGCTGGATATCATCAGCATACTGATGATACAAACTGGTGGATGACTTCAACCAGTGATTGCAGGTAAATGTTGAAAAGATTTTCCAAACTATCAGAAGGCAAGACAAGAAACAATAGATGGAAATTAATAAAGGACAGAAGCAAGCTGGAATTAAGGAGAAACTTCCTAACAGTGAGGACAATTAACCAGCTGTCTTCAGAACCAGTAGTTTGTCTTCAGAAGTTGTAGGTGCTTCATCATGGAAGGTTTTTAAGAAAACCCACCTGTCTGAAATGGAATGGGGCAGTGGTGGAGAACCTTACGCGCGTCCACGTATTGGAAACCGGAAGAGCAGCTTCCTGGCGTGCACGCGCAAAAGCGCCAGAAACTGGAAGCTCAGCTTCTAGGCACGTACATGCAGGCCAGCCACCCGGTCTTCTGGTTTCCAGTCCTTGCACGAGCGCGAAGACCAGAGGGCCGATGTACATGCACGTGCAAAAACCATCTGGCCAGTGTATGCATGCATGCCTGGGAGCTGCTCTTCCAGTTTCCGGCACTCCTGCATGCACAAAGACCAACCGGCTGGCACACAGTTGCACGCCAGAACCCAGAAGAGCAATGGGCGATGGCTGGCATGCCGGAGATATGGCTCTGTGTGCCATTTCCGGCACATGTGGTACAGGTTCACCAACACTGGTATAGGGTCTCCTGCTTGAGCAGGAAGTTGGACTAGAAGACTTCCAAAGTCCCTTCCAGGTCTATTCTGATTGAAAGGAGATTGGGAAAGAGAATAGATGAAGGGCCTAAGGAGCAATCTCTCCCCACAAACAAATTCAGATTGAAACAGGCTGCATAGAAAGAAAGGGAACCACTTTAGTACAGCCAATGAAGCCAGCTGAGAAGGATACCGTGGTCAATAGTACTGAGAGCTACTGAGAGATCAAGGAGCAGAAGGACGGATGCCCTGTAATGCACTGACCATAATGGAATGTGTGGAGGATCTTGGGGATTGAGGGCAAGAGATGTGTCTAGGAAACAATCAGACAAGAGAGGCAGGAGCCTACAGTGACTTAACAGTCAGAGAAAGAAACATGGGAAGTTTGTACTTTCAGACCTGCAAGATAGGTATCAGCCCTCCCAGGTAAACCAGACAGGAAACACAACTAAATGAATTATTTCTCCTTTATAGTAAGGCTATATTTACAGAACCTTTCAAGTTTGAAACTTTCTGCCACTACATTTAACTTTTTGATCTCTTGAGGCAGGTCCTTTCTAAATTTTCTAGGCATATCTCTTCCCTTCATTTCCCCATTCTTCCTTTCCATTACACTGCCACAGGTCATTGACAAGTGCAACCAAGGCTGTCTCAGTACTAAATCCTAGGCTTAAACCTGACTGAAACAGGTTTAAATAATCCATTTCATCTTTTCATCGTCACCCCGACCACCTTCTCAATAAGCTTCTCCAGGAAGGGGAAGTTGAAAACATTGATAGTATCAAAGAATGTTGGGTCCAAGGAAGGCTTTTTAAGGAGAAAGTGCACCATCACCTTTTTCAAAACTGTGAGCACCATCTCTTCCATCAAAGAAACCATCATAGCATGGACCAGCTACAGTTCACCTCATGGGCTGGGACCTGGATCTGGTAAACAGGTGGCTGAACTGATAGCATTCAGAAAGATATTCCTGTCCATGTTCTAGGAGTCAACTGAGGTCAGTTTGGCCTGCTCTACCCAATCAAAGTCCAAGGCAGAGGAATCTGAGTGACTTTATCCACCAGATAGCCAGAATAATCATCATACAGTAAAGTCTCCTGAGAGATATTTCATCAGAATGATTACATGTGTCATTTTAACACTGTTACAGACAATAATACATAAATTTATATGTAAGCGTTTTTCATGTTGCAGTGGTACAGCAAATAAACTACTAATATGTTTAGTACATGATATGTTATACATACTTTTTTCTTTTGGAAGCTGCACTGTATATGAAGGGAATTCAACACCAGTCTGGTAATCATAGTAGGACAGTGCACAGATCAGAATGTTCACTTCTTTGGATATTTATATTCCCTTCTCCAGTTGTGTTTATTTCCCCTCTTCATTTATTTATGATAATGCAGAACTTCAATTATCAACAAAAACTTTTAGCCACATGGGAAATGTTCTCAGTGTTAAGTCATTCTGGATTGATCTTGTGGGCAGCAAAGTTCAGCCAAAATAGTACATTAACACATGGCATAAATAATAAAAATCGGGTACTTAAATATTGGTCATAAAAGGATTTTTAAAGGCTTTAGAGTGTTAAATTAAACTTGCTTTGAATTATTTGAACATGACAAATTATGCATTTTTATATTGCATTTTTATTATGCAAAACAACTGGGAACCACCACCACCACCACCAAACTGATATGCTTAATTGTCTTCCAGACAAAATTCTGTTCTATACAACAATATAATATATGCTTCATTGTGCTGTAAAGACTTAACAAAATAATAAAATAATTTGGCTGATTCTTAGATATTCTTGATACCAAATCCTTATGGTACAAATCTTAAAAATTGTCAAAAACAATGCAATGTGGTTAAAACAACCTCATTCAAAAATCTAATACCAGATGTATACTTTTCATGACTGCCAACCATTCAGAAATTCCTAAGCCAAGCAATTTTTTTCTAGACTTCTTTTGATTCATTTTACAGGGAAAATGTTTGAGACTCCTATTATGTTCTGTATTTGATAGATTTCATTATTTCCAATTTGCTTTACAAAATTCAAATACATTACTTTGATATAAGAAATAGTTCAAATGCAAGATATTAAGAATATACAGTATATGTTCTTCCATCCAGAATTAAGCACTAACATTTTGTTCATTTTCAGATATTCATTTGCAAATAAATATTGCACTAAATATCACTTTTTATAACACAAAAAGCTACGGTATTTCAAATCTTGAATGACTTAATTTTAAACATCTATTTTCCTTACTCTCACAAATCAGTCACAGTTTAGTTTTTTTAATTATCTATCTATCTATCTATCTATCTATCTATCTATCTATCTATCTATCTATCTATCTATCTATCTATCTA
>JANHFL010002750.1:127376-139036 GCA_032468155.1 Oxyrhabdium leporinum | reverse complement strand
GTACCCAGTGTGACACATCGTGCAATGAAAGAATGGTTTTGGAAAAAAATAAAAATATATTGACAAAAAAAAAAAAAGAGAAAATGATAAGAAACTAACACGAGACATAATTTGATGGGATTAATTGATGGGGTGTGTGTGTGTGTATGTGCGCGCATGTGCATGAGGTTTTTGGCATCTATTAATGAAACTTTTTAAAAAAAACCAGGAAAACACACACACATACACACACACACACACACACGTGTGTACACATATACACACAGGGGTGAGCTGCTGTGGGTTTGCATGGGTTCAGGCAAGCTGGTATCTAATTTTATAGCCGGTTCGGTGAAACAGTAAATCCCACCCTTGGCTGGCTCCGCCCACCCTGCCCCACTCCTCCCCTCCCAGGAGTCTTTGTGCGGCCCATTTTGGATCTAGGGTAAGTGCAGGGTCCACACAGAGGCTCGGGGAGGGTTAAAAACAGGCTTTCCAGAGGCTCTGGAAGACCAGAACCTGGCCTGTTTCCGGCCTCCAGAGCCTGGGGAGGCCATTTTCGCAACCCCAGAGGCTCGAGGAAAGACTCTGGAGCCCAGGGACTGTCCCTCTTCACCGTGGTGTAGGAGGCCAACTAGACCACACCCACCACGGCCACGCCCACCCAGCAACTGGGCAGAAAATGTTGCCAAAATTTTTGAAGCCCACTCCTGTGTGTGTGTGTGTGTGTAATGCTATTATCTTTATATTTGTAAATTATAGGATTTCTTATAAAACTTCTGTGACTATGGTGGAAAGCCAAGAAAACAAACTGATGGTTTATTGAACCAATCAATCCAGAATTTTCACCTGAGGAATTAATTACAAAACCCATACTATCCTAATGTAGATACATTATGCAGAGAACTAGTTCTCTGGGGAAATCTCTAATGTTGAGAAAGATGAAAGGAAAGAAGAGAAGAGAGTGTATTCAGTTATGGTGATAATGAGTGCACCATTGGGAGACTGATAGAGCAGGTTAGGGATAGAGCAGGACTGATACAGCAGGTCATGGACAAAATCTATTTATGCAGTCACTATGACTTGATAAGCACATAATAAATCAATGAAATAAATTTAAGGTTAGAAAATCTATACAACGTCACTTCTTGAATGCAAAGTTCAATAGATGTTTTAGATTTCCGGGCACCACTATTATATGAAGTCCTAGCACAAATTATTTTTACAAACCATTTTTTAAACATGCTTTGCTTTTTAATCTTTGTAAATCACTGTATGGTTTGGCTAGGAATTCCTAAACTTGGGAGAAAAAGAGCATTATTTTTCTTCCCAAAACATTTCTGATGTTTACAAAAGTTCAAGTTTCCAAAATATCACTTTTCTATGCTTAATGTGGGTAAAATAGAAATGACTAATGAGCCATATGCACCAATTAATGCTGCATGAGCTATGCATATGGAAATAATTATTTGTATGCAAATCTAAGCTGACTCTAAAAATCAGCAACAGCAGCCTTCACAAATGATTTGAATGTTATACTGTTAAACTGGAAAAGAGGCATCATGAGTATATGTCAGCACGCTGCATGGACTCTGAGTTGATTGAATAACAACTTTAATTTATAAACTTCTAAGGTAGTCTCTGGATTAGAGATTAATTTGCATGGCATAGCAGACTTGCTTGGGGTAAATCAGTTTTGCTGGCAGTTAAGGCATGCTGAACAGAATGTGTCCATATTGGTGGGGATTATCTTTTCTGTTTATAAAGAAGGCTGCATATGCCAAGGCACAATTAATATAATTTAAAGGACCCATTTTTAAAGGTATCAAAATTGGCAAAAATTATGGGAAAAGAATTATAAACTAACAATGTCAACAGCTTACAAAGAAAACTTACATAAAATGTGTTATAGATGGCACCTGCCACCAGCAAGAATGGCAAAAATGTTCCCAAGTATGTCACCAGAATTCTGGAAATGCAAACAGGTACCAGGAACCCACTATCATATGTGGTGGACCTGTCCAACGGCAAAAAAGTACTGGTCAAAGATAAAAAGATGGCTAGAAGAGATGACAGAACAGCAAATAGAGTTTTAAACCAGAATTATTAGGAATATCAACGGGGAAATATAATAAAAGAACCACATACTTAATCTTGCATGTAATAGCAGCTAGAATTACATATGCACAAAATTGGAAAAAAATGAAAGTACACCTACAGATGAAAAGGTAATAGCAAAGATATTAGTGTATGCCCAAATGGACAGGTTAACGATGGAACTTAAAGATAAAGAGGAAACGGAATATTACTTAACATGGCAGATATTGTATAAATGGTTAAATGATAGATGCAGAGATTAGTAACTTAAGAACAAAAGAAGGTTAACAAAATAGAGATAAATACAGACATATAGAAATATGTAAGAATCTATATTGTAAGCAATACCACTATCGGACTGTACATGAATATTAACTTAAAATGTATAGAGTAACAAATGTAATAGAGTGCTAAGGTAACAACTATGAAAACAATATATATAAATATGATGTACAATACTAGGTACTTAAAAAAGACTGTACTGTATGACTATGAGAACAATGGTTACAACCAGGGTATATAACACAATGTGTACTTAAAGGACTTGATACAGTCAGTACATGGTTGCTGCAAAACTGGAAATGTGATGTACAATATATAATAACAAAATGTATAATGTATAATAATGTGTACTAATGAAAAATATACAATACAAATATTTTTTTAAAAAAGAAGTTAGGGTTAAGGTTAGGTTACGAATACGATATTACAATCCTCTAATAGAGGATTTTCCTCTTTTTTGAACTGGAGATGGAGCCAATAACTCAATGAATGGTGAGAACAATCAGCAACAAATCATGGTTTGCTTAAAAGCGAAACCTTGGTGAATCATTGCATTGTTCTCTCCTCTCAGAGAGCTTTCAATGGATATAAATATAATGAGTTACAAATTCAAGGAAGCACAGATCTAAAGAAGCAAATGTGTACATCAATATTTATTAACATTTATTGAGAAAGAGAGAGAGTATCAAAGAGATCAAGAGTACACATTTCAGAGATCAGAGAGAGAATCAATGGAAGGATAACGAATCCTCCTTTCAAGTTGTGGAAATAATATTAAGTTTAAATAAAAAGGTACTTTTGAAGAAAAACATGTGAGAGTGACATTGGGGAAGGAAAAAAAAGGGGTTATGAATTAAGCAATTACAGTTTTTAGCAAAGAAAATCTGAAGCTTGAAATGTTTGGCATACATTCTCCTTATACCGATGAATTGGGAAAGCCATGCAATCATCTACATTGAACACATTTAATTCTCACCCATCTATCATGGATGGAATATCAGTTCATACTTGTACAGTTAGTTTTAAATAAGTAGGATGAGCTAATATGAAAATTGCACAAATAAAAAAATATATAACATACAGCTGATTTTAGCACAAATGTTTTAATGTACAGTATTGCTTCTTCATAAGAATTCACATAAACATGTAATGCCATGAAAATAAGTTACAAGTATATAATATATTATACTCAGAGCATTTGTGTCTACTTGCCAAGTAGTTTCAATTCTGGGAAAAGTTTAAAAAAATGATTACAAAACTTCATTGATATTGGAAGTGTCTTCATGATTCAAAATCAACCAAAATAAGATTTTAGATTTTAAAGACCTTGCCCAGCCTTGGATAGTATGAACTTTGACTTAAAGATGAGTACAACATATTTAGTTTCATCTCTTGTAAAAAAAAAGTATATCATGGGGTAGCTATATTCAGAGCTTGGTAAAAAAATATGTTGTTTTTATTCTTAGAAGAACCTCTTTCCAGATGTGGATTAATAAACAAATTCTCCTCTTTGAATAATGTTTTCCTTGTATGATTAGTTTTCATGAAGAATTAAACAAATATTTAATTGGTGTAATTAAATGCAAGAATGCAGTAGAATTTTCTATTCTTACCAAGGCAAGAACAAGTTCAGTAGAATTTTCTTTTCAACAAATTGTTGCTGATTGGAGCACTAAAGGTAGTGCTTATAAAAAGAAAAGCTTGGTAGATTTCTTGACACAATTGCCAAACTGTAGCTTGGAGTTCTGAATACCATAGTAGCCTATTCCACATTTAGCTGATAAAGAAGTTAATGTTTTGTGGTATACATTCTCATCAATGAGTCATGAATCTTTTTTGTTGTGAATAATAATGGTCATTCACATCTAATGTGAATTATAATGAAGAACTAGAGAAAATGATGGAGAACGAAGCACAGCCACCAATGCATGCACCACCAATGCTTCTTCAGCTTCTTGGATGAGAAAAGAAACACCTTCAAAGAAAAAAACAACAACAACAGAAAATCCAGTTGCCTCTTGAAAAAAGCACCTTTGGGACAGCCATGACATGGATGCCTGAGAATTTCCACAGACGTTTACCCTAATGCAGAGAAAGTAAAATAGCACTCAAAATTGCAGTGTACCCTATAACAAAATAATTTCATTGGTAACACATTGTAGCAGCAGGAAGCCCAGTCACAGGGGCTAGAATTCTGATTCCCTGTTCCAGATATAGAATCCATCCGGACTATTTCATGATGGAGCAATATTATCACTATTTTGTATGGAAGTGGATGCCTTCAAGACAGCTTTGACTTCTGGCAATTGTAAGGACTAGTCCTTGCAGCTTTTTTGGCAAGAATTTTTGAAGGGATTTGCTATTGACAGTTTCTAGTGCTAGCAGAGAGATGTTGGGTCAAAGTCACCCTGCTGGCTTTGTGCCCAAAGTAATACTAGAATGGACGGTTTCCTGATTTTTAGACTGGTCCCTTAACCGTTACACCAAACTGGGTGGGAATAAATTAGTTGGTACAGGACATCTAAATTAGAGGGCTCTATAGTAGAAAACTGCATTCAATTTTTAACCATCTGCTGTGTAAAATGAATGCCTCTTTCTTCCTAACAACAGACACATTCTTGAGCATGATTGCCTATTTTTTTGTTCTTATCTATTTGCCCATGATTAGAACTTGACTAAAATCCTTGACAGTTGCCATATGTCCTACGTACTCAGGAATACTTACTCATACTTGTAAACATACATGTATTTGCTATTTTACACAGAAATATTTCACTTCAATGTTCATTTTGATCAAACAAAAGCAAGGCATTTAAAGGTGACTTTCCATGTATTAAGTATACATTGAATTAATAATAAATATGTATAGAAATATGATTATAAAATTCATTTATTTATTAAATTTGTTTGCTGCCTATCTTGCCACAAAATGATTCTGGGAAGCTTACAACATTAAAGAAAACATCATTGCTATGTCAGGTAAACATAGCATCATTGTTATGAATTGAAAGGAAGCAAATAATTTTGAAGTCAGTGGCAAATAAGACAAATTACAAAAAAAAGATAGCTGTTGTAGTTCTAGGTTTTTTTTTTATTTACTTAAATGTAAGAAATAGGCTACAAAGGAATTTTGTTGTTTATAACATTCCACTTCTGTCTCAGATGCCAGCTTAAAAAGCAAAACTGAATATTTCATTGGTGCCAACCGAATATTTGAAGTTTAAGAAATGGGGATGCATTTTTGGTAAATAGTGGGTCAAAGGAAGACTCATTGTCCATATCTCCCATACCATTAAAAAAGTTAACTTTAAAAGTAGGGCAGAAGAGCATAAATGCTAGCAATTGTTCAGACACCTAGACTTAAAACAACAACAACACTTAAATGCACAACGTTATCAATCCAATCATTTTTTCTTTCTCCAAGAAGCACATTTGTTTTACTAAAATCCCTAACTGTATTCATTGAAATGAACAATTGGTGTTGTGAAGGAGAGTAAGGCATTCTTGTTTTTTGTATTTATCTTTGAAAATGCTGTTCAGGGGTAGTTGGCAGTTTGAGAAACTCCATTGTCCAGACTGATCCACATCAAGCTGAAACCTCATTTACAAGAAGCCAAGTGGATCCAAAATCGTTCTTCTTGCTCTAAAAGTACAGTTTAAAGCTTTCAGCTCTGGAGATTCAGTCAATTGTATAGTTTAATAAAGATCAATGAATAAAACAAATTAGGTCAGTCTTAGCACAGTTGTTTGTAGCTTTCTATCAAAGCACATATCTAACTTTTCAATTACTTTTGGCAGCCACTGTTTGCCTGCAAACTTAGACATAGAACAGGAAGGACAGTAACAGGTAAAACAGTTCATTGGCACTAAATATTTCATTAAGCTCACTCTTAAGCTCATTGATCTAGGAAGCTACTAATGTAATCACATTTAAAAGATGTAAATAGAAAATTGTTTCAAAAGTCAAATATATTTACCGATTTATTTGCTTGGATTTGTAAAGAGAAAAGCAGTAATATTTTTTCCCCTTTGGCCATTTAAAGAGTTTCTATAAGTGACAAAAATTTGAAGAAAAAAGCATTATAATCCCTATTTAAAAAACAACAACAACAACCTTAAAATGTCATGATATTGACTGCAATTTTAGGGTCCTACACCTCAGTTTTGTTCATGTGCTTCAATATTCATTGTGAACTAAAATTTCATTAAGCAAGATTATTTTACTCTCTTTATTCATGCACCAATTTTCCATATTTGCAACCTCCTAGCCTTACTTTTCCCTTTACTTAAAACAAAACAAATGGAAGGATTTTGATTTTGTTCTATCCCACTTCCAGCTTTTCCTTCCCATTTTCAACATTCTTGTTGCAGTGAATATGAAAATGTTTCACAACACTAGAACATTTTTTTTCAGAATTGCCGGATTAGTATACAGCCAACAGAACTTGCCACATTTTTCTATCTACCAAACTTTTTCAGGATGACCATGGCATGAAGTGAAATTCAGGAAGTGGCCAAAGACACTGGCTGTAATGTGATACCAGTCCGTAGTGTGATACCAGTCTGTGTAATATGATACCAGTCCGTAGTGTTCCATACAATGTAAAGTGGGGTAGAAAATTTTTTCCATATGTATTTTTGTTGTCTCTTATTCTGTTTTGTCTTTCAGTTTCATTACACAATCATATATCCAGCAGGGTGAAGCCTCTTGTGTTTCCCAACCTTTGACTCTAAGAGAAGGCATTATGGGAGATTCCTCAGTTTGGCTTTTTCACTAATGACGCTAATGGTAAGTCTTGCCAATTAAAAATTGCTGAAGAATTTCTCTTGGAGAAATGAAAAGGATGTGTCCCTCCTGATTTCTCTGCTTGAAAATTTGATAGACAATTGGCAGTGTCATTTGTGCTCTGTATAAACATATCTGTACACAAAATTACAAGCATGCAAGCAAGAAGGAAAGAAGGAATACTATAGCCATTGCCACAAATACAGCACTACAATTCTGTATCTGGAGATGCAACCTTGATTTATCCTGGTACCAAGTCTGTTGTAAATAATTCCCAATCGCTTGATTACTTCTAGAACTAGATAAACTATAACATAAATTTAATCTAACCACAAAAGTAGGTACTGCAGCCATTTGCAGTAATGCAGTCATGGAAAAAAAATAGAGAATCTTTCAAATGTCAGTTCTAAAGCTGATTCTATATGTTAATTATTATTCAATTATTCTGAAGTGTTACTTAAAAGTTGTCGTGGTTATTTCAAGGAGACTTTCTTCCAAGCAATATACTTAGAAGTGCTTGAATAAATTTGAGGATCAATTAAATTTCAGCCTTCTTGATTCAGGTATTGTTTATTCTGTACTAGTGTATTTTAGTTTACACAATCTCTTAGAAGTGTTATGTATTGAACAAATGTACTTAAATATTTCATATATATGTTGAAACTCTTGCAATAAAAAATACAGAAACCAATAAACAGTATTAAATTAAGACATCAGCACTGGTTATTTCAAAGGGAACAAATAAAACTGAGCTGGTATATGGAGAAAGTATGCATTATAGAAAAATATTTTGTTTCACCATGTTTTTTTAAGTGTTTAATGGAGCAGTTCCATTTGGCTCTTATATATAAATAAGGTATCATTTCTTTTGATAGTTTTGAGAAAGGAATTAGATCTCTTCTTTCTTAAATGTAGAAACTATTTAATGAAACTAAGGATTTAAAGTGCCATTTACCTAAATTCAGTTTCTGTTGAAGAGGATAATATTGATAATATTGGAAGATATGTCACCAATACTTTTAACTGTAAACCTGCTTAATTTCAATATCAGAGAACTATTTTGTGCATTCCTCTTTATTTGCTATCCAGGTTGATAGCCATCTATATATTTTGAGTTAGTAATTTCTATACTTTATGAACTATGTTTAGTTAAATATGTTCTACCATTTATTTGCTTTGCTAATCAAGAAAACATTATTTGCAACCAACGCTTTGAGATCAGTTCAGCTAAACATTTCTTTATAGCCATACTTCTTCCCTCCTCTCACAGATCCAATACTTGTTTCCTTGATTATTTTTAGTTTTTGCAGCCTAAGAGCCTGAATAAGGAGCTAGGAGAAATTTTATCAATCCTACCCATAGCTTCATTGCTTTGGGACTTGATAAAAGCCTGGCTGAAATGAAGGAGATGGCAAGGCAAGGCAAGCTACTATATATAAACTGGCAGCAAACTCCACACTCATTCACACTAATTGTGTAAGCTAGTTGGGTTATGAGATGTATGAAAGCTAACAACCAAGCTCAGAAAGCCTCAAGAAGTGTTCTCCACTGAAGCAGAGAATATGCAATCTACCTATCCAAAATGATAGAGCCAAATTCTCCTATTATTTTTTATAATACAATTGCTCCTCCTTCTTAGACTGTCTCTAGTTATACTTTTAACATATGTTCCACATAAAATGCTATCTACTGTGGCCCAGACTGGAGTCATATTATGTAGATATCTAAGGCCCTCATACAAAAGTCAAACTTTTTTTGTTTAGTTTGGGAGGTAGAATTCTTGTCACATAAATATTGTTTGATTGCTGATCTTAACAAAATAATTGCTAGAAGGATCTGACCATGTGTCTCCAAGTAATTGTCCCTTCCCCATCATGCTTCCCCAGCACTTAGAAATGATCCAACCTGTCCTTTGATAAAAAGTCTCATGAGAACATTAACTTACATTAAGTCAGAACTCTGAACCATCTGATCCAATCAATACTATCAATACATGCTGGAAGTAGTTCTCTAGGATAAAACTTTTCAAAGTTTTCAAAAATCTTTTTCAAATAACCAGGCAATGAGAGATCTAAATGTAAGATAATTTGTATGAAAATATGTGCTCCCATTCTCTGTTCCAGCTAGACCATTTATACTAAAGATAGGATTTTAGGACAAGAGATAGTAACATTTTTTGTCACTTGCTTCAATACTGTTTCAGATTATGTCCCTAAGGACTACCTTATGCTTTGCTAAAATATGAACCATTGAAAGAAACTGCAATGATGATAAGGACAAGGAGTGATACACTTTTAACTTTAGAGTAAAGCAAAGGGAAGGAAGAATATACAGTCACTGGTATTTTTAAAACAATAATGTGGAGACTGGTGTTCAAGCAGGTTCTCAGACTCCATATACACTTACAAATATACCCTGCAAATATTTTTTAAAATAAAATAAACAGTATAGAAAATGTGCATTAAAATTTAGAACACTACCTTAACCTCAGGTAGAACAACAAAACATCTACACTTAACTGTATTCCATAAATATATTTCTGTGTCCAATATTCCCCTGTTATTTTTGCCTCATGAACTATCCTGGAGAAATGGCACATTATCGTAATTATCAATCTTTTAATTTTAACCACTACTGGCAGAATGGACTATTCATTAAGAGGTGATAATGACAGCTCCAGATGGAAAGACAGTAACTCACTTGCTAAAAATCACACTAGAACAAATATAGAAATTAATCTCACAAAACCCTCAACTTTCAGGTATAAGTAAGTGCAGATGTTTGAACAATTTGATTTCTACCATTCCACACATTTACTGGTATGATTAATTGGGTCTGGACTTCAATAGTATTTAGAGGATCACACATATATATATATAAATATCAGGTTGTCATCAAAAGAATTTAACTTGTACAGTCAACTCTTTAAAAAAAACAACCCTCCACCACAATCAGTTTGTAGCAATACAACCTACATGTTAATGTTCATTTCTGAAGGATCCAATCTGGGTCGGTCACTAGGATCAGAGGTTTAGTTTTCTCAGTTTTCAGACTCGTGCTGAAGCCCAATCTCAGGGTACTTATTCTTAATACTAAATTTATATTGTCCAATGATACCACACACACTAAGCTGATGACAATGACAAAGGCAGGAGAGGCAGGGTTCAGCACTGTAAAAGGACCCCGCTGGCACGGCCTGGCTGTTATTCACCATATTCGCTCCACAAGACGCACAGACATTTCCATTCACTTTTTTTTGGAGAAAAAAGTGTGTGATGTGGAGCAAAAAATACAATAACTGTCTAGAGAAGCCATATAAGGAGTAACCCTATTTCTCCAGGGAGCCCAAATGCAAAAGGGGAGTCTTTGATGCTATGATGATTACATTATATTAACTCAAGGAAATCCATTAAGATCTATCTTTCTATCATTTAAATTTAGAAGCTGCCCAACTCATACAATTCTGGATGGCAAAGAGGAGGAGGAGAAGGCGCATTCAGAAAAAAAGCAAAGCAAACGAAAACAAAACAAAACAAAACAAATTACAAAAAAAATCTGATGTAGGCTTTCCAGCCACCCCATTACCAGGTCTGAGAAGATAAAGAACTTTGGAATTTCATCAGTGTAAGAGCAACACAGAAATTATGGGGTTGATATTCCAGAGGGAAGATCTGACCAGAGACAAGCATGCTCCTTAGGTCCTAATAGATCACAGGTGTCAAACTCACGATGTCACGTTGTCATCCTGTCACATATCGTGACTTTTTCCCCCTTCGCTAAATTGGGGATGGGCATGGCCAGTCCATGGGCCTCAAGTTTGGTACCCTTGCAATAGATGGTGTTGTTCAATCAAAGGTAGCTGGAGTGTACCCACTCTCCCCAATCTTACTGAATGAGCATAAACTATTGGAGATAGGTGGTCCCTCAAATAATCAGGTCCTAGGTTATGAAGGACTTCATAGGTAACAACCAGCATCTTGAATTGTACCCACAAGCAAGATGGTAACCAGTGTATCTCTCACTGCAGCAATAGTGGGGACAGACTATGGACATACCATAGCATGCCCATCACTGCCTGTGCTTCTGTATTCTAAACCAGCTATAGCTTTTGAGTAATATTCAAGGACATCCCCATGTTTAGCGCACTGCAATAATCCATTTGGGGACTGACTAGAGCACGAGTGATTGTTTGAAGGGCCTCTCAATCTAGGAATGGTACAACTGGCTCACCAGATAGATTTATGCGAAGATAATTATTCTTATCTTTTGGACTGCCTTACATGGCCTCAATTCCTAAGGTCTGGAGTGATGGTTACTTTATAAGTAATGGACGTGGAGAGTATAAGATAGGAACTTGCTCTACGGAAATACATAGGACAATATCAACAGAAGCAGCAGCAGCAGTAAATCTGATGGATAAAATCTGAAGCCATCTTGAATAAGGTGGCGCAGTGGTTAGAGTGTTGAACTGCAGGCCACTTCTGCTGATTCAATCTAGCGGTTCAAATCCCACTAG
>JANHFL010002750.1:91694-106344 GCA_032468155.1 Oxyrhabdium leporinum | reverse complement strand
TAAGAGTATTGCTTATAAGCTGTAAACCGCCCCGAGTCTTCGGAATGGGGCGGTATATAAATGTAAAAAAAATAAAATAAAAATAAATAAATTTAAAACTATTGGTGGAATACTCTGGAATTAGGGGGCATAAACACCAAGGGAACTCATTCTTTGTATGGTTGTGACTTGTTCTTTTCCATCCAGACCTTCATAGCCTCCAAGCACTGGGAAAGCACTTTTATAGCATTAATTCTCCAACCAGAGTTGTACAGCTAGGGATCTTAAGCATATTGGTGGATTGAATGGAAATGTTAACCAACCAAAGGAAGTCAAGCTTCCTCTTTCTTTATGATAATGTCAGCAAGCAGAAGTTTTATTCATATGGGCATTGAAATGGATTTTCATTAACAAATTTTAATGAAACTTTTAATTATATTTTAATTCTATTATTTTACTTTTATGCTTTGAGCACCATCTATTGATAAAAAGTGGGTGTAGTCATTCAATAAAAAATAAATAACACTGAAAGTTAGCATATCAGTTGGCATTCCCTGGATTTCCTTTTATTACATCTTCTGGAAGCTAAGTTAGAGTCCCCAGTATATCATTAGGGATACTTCATCATCATTAATTCTTATTTTGGTGTAATACTCACAAATAAGATTTGAAAAGGCATTTTCTGAAGGTACTTCCACAAGTAGGAAGACTGCTGAGGGCCTTGCTAAATAATTTAGGGAATGGTTTTCTAAACCTTAATCTTAATGTACATACCTTTCCTAAAATCCAAACATTGAAATCAACAATGAAAACAATGCAATTAAACTTTATTGATGCAATAAATAATAAAAACAATGCAATTAAACTATAAAGACATACAAATGAAAAATGAAAGATTGTTCCTTCTGCACTATCATGCTATTGACAATAGTATTTAGAGAAAGATAGATTTATTATAACAAGTACAGCTAAAAGGTTCCTCACACATTATTTGGATTCTGTCTGCACCAACCCAAGGGAGATACACCTCAGTTTGGGAAAACATAATTTAGGGGCAAACTGATTAAAATATATATTCTTTTAAGTAGAGTGCATCTTCTTCCTTTTTAAATTCATCTTGCCTTTTAATTTCTTTCCTTGTCTAATACCAAAGGCAATAACATTCTATCTAAATGTAGGCTTGCAATAGATGCTGCATAGTGACTATAGACATAATTCAGAAAAAAATATAGGAATTATGAGAGTTGCTTTGAGCTTGAAGCTCTAGAGCAGGGGTCCCCAACCTCTGATCCATGACCCGTTACTGGGCCCTGGCCCTTTGGCAACCGGACTACACAAGTGGTAGGAGAGCTCACTAAGCAGCATACAATACCACCACCACCCCAGTCTGCCACTGCCACCACCACCGTCTGTAGAGCTGGAAAAGCTGGCAACCACTGCTCTCGAGTTTTGCTTCTAGAAGTAATGTTCAAATTGAAGACTGCTTAAAATCCACTGCTAGATTATTCAGAGCCTACTCTAAAGTCACTCATTTACTACTTGCCTCCAAACAGGACAAGAGGATTATGTTGCTATTGTTGTTATTATAATAATTGTTATCTCTTTAAATCACATATAATTATGGGTAACTTACAAGAGATCAGAACAAATTAAACATAGCATACAATGGCAGTAAAGGAATAACATGACTAATTTCAATTGAAAAATAAAATAAAATAGCATACATAATTTCAGTAGGCAAATACTCAAAAGCAATGCAGGAAGATTGTTCTAGGTTCTCTTTTTAAGAGTAACACTGAAGATTTCCTTGAATGCCATCCCCTACACCCAGTTAGGAGAAAATGCACCAACCAGAGGGATTTGATATTCATTTCTATTTTATCAGCATTGTTTCCTATATATATGTTTCTGCTTTGTTTCTGGGCAAAGAGTAAAGAGCTAGTCATTATGCTTATAATGTCTTAACTGTCATATAGTTAGGTTATTTTTAAAGAAATTAAAAAAAAATGTCTAAAGCATGAATCTACTCTTGCAATGCATACAACAGCAGAAATGTTTTTTCTGCAATCTATCCTCTTCAGAAATGAACTTGATAGATAACCCAAAGCAATTCTTTATATTTTTGACTTTCAGATTGCATCATTTTTCCCCAAAGAAATTTCCTTGGTATATTTTGAGTTTTAGGAGAGCAGCAAAAATTTCTGTTTCTTTTATCTTAAATCTCTTTTATCTATTTTAACACCTCACACAGGGGTGTAGTTATTTTAGGACTGACCCAATTGTTTATGACTCTCTTGCTTTAATTATTTCACTAATCCATTGTAACAGTTTTTAACTGTATTATTTTCTTTTGTATTTTGAAGTGGAAAACCACCTTAAAAACACTTTGGGGGCTGGATGATTCAGATCAGACCAGCAGATAAAGACTTGCCTCCTAGGGGTGCATTTCTCCAGTAATAAGTGTTTTATGGATTACTTATGAACGGCAATTTGGTGTAGCGTTACAAGGATTAAGCTACAAACTAGGAGACTATGAGTTCCATTCTCATTTTAGGCAGGAAGCTAGCTAGGTGACTTGGGCCAGTAATACTCTCTCAGCCCTACTAAAAAGGCAACAGCAATCAATTTCTGAAAAACTTTGTTAAAACAACTGCAGGGACTAGTTAGGCAGTCACTAGGAGTCAAGATTGCCTTGAAATTCCAAATATGTTTATATTTATCCACTTACACCTGTTTTCAATGTGAAGAAATAAAGCCAACTTTCTTCTTCCTTCTTTTTTATCAGAATAAATAAAATGGTCTAGGGAGAGCAATAGCAATAGCATTTAGAATTATATACAACTTTATAGTGTTTTAAAGCCCTCTCTAAGAGTTTTACAGAGAGAGAGCATATTGACCCCAACAATCTGGCTCCTCATTTTACCAACCTCGGAAGGAGGGAAGGTTGAGTCAGCCATGAGCTGATCAGGACTGAACTGCTGGCAGCCAGCAATTAGCCTGCAATACTGGATTCTAACCACTTTGCCAGCACAGAGAGAAGACAATACTGTTCCCTAATGCAATGGAAACCACTAGAATGCAATTAAGTGGCTTGGGAAGCAGTAGAACTGACACCATCGTATAAAATTGATCTAACAATGTACATAATATATTAAACTAAATCACAGTTGGACCAGGAAGGAAGCAGCACTAAGGAAGAATTAAGGCTGAAGAATTGGTGCTGGTGAATCTTCTTGAGTGTCCTTTGGACTGCAAGGAGATCAAATAAGTCAATTCTAAAGGAAACCAACCCTGACTGTTCTTTGGAAGGACAGATGCTGTAGCAGCAGCTCAAATACTTTGGCCACATAATGAGAAGAGTGGACACATTGGAAAAGACCCTGATGTTGGGAAAGTCTGAAGGCCAAGGGAGAAGGGGATGGCAGATGAGATTATTAGATAATGTCATCCATGCAATGAATATGAATTTGGGCAAATTCCAGGAGACAGTGGATGATGGAGAACCTGGTATGCTATGGTATGAAGAGTTGGATATGAACAATAGCAACTGAACAATAAATAATGACATAAATCACATGTACTGATTGGAATATATGGATCTGATAGCATCCCAAAGCTATAGATATCCTTCACATAAGGAGATAGAATAAAGTCTGATTATGTTTCACATCAACTGCTTAACAGAAAAGCAGTAAAGTCATATGTGTGTTTGTGTGTGTTTGTGTGTTTGTGATGCTAAATAAGGCAATTGCAGCTAGAGGCAGTCAGGATAGCAGCTGTTTCTATTCACCTAATTGAAGATGGGCTAAGTAGACATGACTTAACTCCCTTAAATCAGAACATATTACCTTAGTTCCACATTTTGAACAAGCAATGGAATTAGACCCCAATTCCATTATGCATGATGAGTATTTGAAGTAAGAAATTACTAATAAAGGCACCTCAGATTTACAGTCAGTAACATCTGAGTTCAAGTGCAATGTTATTAAGTTCAGTGATTCTGGAATTCACTTGGTTTCATTACCTGGATATAATCAAATTTCCACTGGATTAATAATTTACTTTAGCTTGAATGGTTTGGCAGTCGTCCCCATTTGATGAAAGTAGAAAAAAAAAAGGTTTTGAACTCTGTATCAGGAATTCTGGAAAAATACAGACACACTTATGAAGGAGGATGAAATTAAAAACACTTAAATCATTTGGATTTAAGATTCATCTCTTATTCAACAAGAGATGATGGAAAATTACATACAATGTGCATTTTTTAACAAATGCACTGAATATGTACTAAATGAATGCCCAAATTGGAATACAATGTGTGTTTCCCTCCATTGTTCACATTTCCCAAATATTGCAGTGTGTACTAGTCAAATCATATGAACATTTTCCCCCAATTTTTCTATTCACAAACTGATTCAAAGACTAGGGAAACCAAACTAGTGAAACTGGACCAAAATAGATCCATCCTGTGTCTTTTCCTCAGCTATAACCATGGCTATTTCTATAAATTTCACAACTATTTTGATTTTGTTTTGCTTTGTTTCCTTCTGAGCAAGAACTAAGTATTCACCTAGATTTCAACTCTCAGTGTGTTCTAGCCATCAACTTTTCCCCTCCAGACAAACTGGCCCAGTTCTGTCTCAGATATTCAATACACACTCAGATGACCCACAATCACTGATTATGCTGTTTTGGCAACAATCATTGCCTTGGCTGTCCATTCTTGTCTGATACAGAAAATAATATTACTATATATATGAAAATAATCCTGACAGTACAATCATTTGATTCCATCTATTTTCTTCTATACTACTACAATTACTGTTGTTACTACATGTGAATGATAATACTGCAATGTCCCCTCTATACATTTAGTTTTACTTTTCACAAACACCTGATAAAACAATGAAACCATTTCTGGATTGTATATTTTCTGATTATATGCAAATATGTAAGGGTTTCTCCATCTAGCATAACAATATACCACATAAGACTTCTTTTTTAATGGAGGAGAAATCGGTTTTTTTATGGTGACACACTCTAGTGGGTTATCCCTATGTTTAGCATAGTAATAGCAGTAGCACTTAGACTTATAAATTGCTCCACAGTGCTTTACAGCACTCTCTGGGCGGTTTACAATATCAGCATACTGCCTCCAACAATCTGAGTCCTCATTTTACCAACTTCGGAAGCATGGAAGGCTGAATCAACCTTGAGTCTCTAAGGATCAAATTCCAGTCTCTGGGCAGTTTTCCTGTAATACTGCATTCTAACCACTGCACTACCAAAAGTGGAATGCTATTGAAACATTTTTCAGAGTTACCTAATGTTTAAACATAATGTTTCTTCTCTGTTAGTACTATTAAAATCAGACTTTCAAAGTGCATAAATTATACAATAGAATAATTCTATGAAAGGAAAAAATGTGACTGATGGACATGCTGGGATAGATTTGGAAGGTACTGGGAGGTATAGAGAAATGATTTTCATAGGTTTCATGTTTTATGTGCTCCCATCAAAGCAACTTGTACATTAAAAAGGCAGATTGGTGAATATTTCAAGTGTACAATCTTAATGGGACAGGTATTTTTTAAAAAATAAAATAAAATAATTAGCAAAATGGAGAAAGAATTCTAGAACACTTTCCAATTTCTTTAATAATGAACATTTTGTGTAATGTTGCTCCTAGGTGCATTTATGAGAGAGGATCTAATATATGTTCCTTCTCTTTATGTGTGTATGCATATGTCTATTTGAGTGTTCTTCCTTTTGATTGTGTTGCACTTGTTTATCTGCACTAAGAGACACGAGAAGACATATTTTTCGTCCTGGTTTACATAACCAGGAATGAGGATAATTCAGAATGAAACAATCATCAACATTAATCTTTGACCAAATCCTTCTTCCATTGGGATGCATTGGGGATTTTTTTTTCCAGAGATGTTTCTTTCTGTAGCCTCCAGCTGGATCCAGTTCATTTTTTTTAAACTTAAGCTTAAGCAAACAAATTGGCAATACTATTTCTAAAATTGTAGGGACTGCACATGTAATCTTGTACAAAAATACCACAATCTTACAAGATTCAGACTGTGAGATTCCATTGTTGGGAAAACCTTGCAGGAACACTAAAATGGTGAGAGTCTTGTAGCACTATGTGCTGACTACTTATCTGGGATCTTACTGCTTATAAACATAAACATGAAACATGAATAAACAGCTGTACCAAAAATGTTTTGTCATCTGTTTTCTCTAATGCACGTGCTAAAGGGAACATTTTTTCCAATATATCAATAGTTATGAATGTATTTACTTAAGATATACATCTGAAATTTCATTAGCATGTAGAACATAAAAATACCAGTACATAACTGTTAAAGTCTATAACTTACTACACATTAAAATCAACATCAAATTGCATTAAAATCAGATATAAATATGACATTCTTTCATGTTCCTGCTATAATCAGGTAGGTTACAAACAATTTCAAAAACTTCAAGACAGTCTAGCACCTTGGGACGACAATTATAGATATTTGCATTATTTGAACTCCTCTGTCAAATGAAATACACCAGTTGAGTGATTCTTACATCCCAAGATTTTGCTTGGTTGTTAACTGAGGTGTGGACAACTATCGGAGAGATCAATTTACAGGTGAAAAATATAACTTCCATATACCATCCTGAGCCACTCACAGTTCAAGAATTCCATATATTCTCTGTGAGACTTCATCAAATATTCTACACTTCTTTTTTTATTTATTTGGGTTTTAATGAATAACTCAAAAGAGAAAAAAAAAGAGAACAAGAAATAATAAAGGTGGCTATACTATATATTGTCAGAGAAAAAAGGGGAAAAAACATAAAAAATACTTAACAAAAAAAGAAAATGCAACAAAGAAAAAAATAGAATGTACTAAGTATGCAGCTCAAAATAATATTACCTTCTGAAAATTGTAACTTTTGTCGCACAATCATTTTTACAATATATAATCCACTCCTTTCTTCCAAAAATTGGTAAAGATATTGTAGAAACATATACTTTAAAGAGGCATGATATGTATTGCATAATCTGGGCTTAATATTCATGTTGAGAGTATTCATCTTCCCCAAAGTTTAAGATTTAATGACTCCCATCTATGGATATCTGAAGAAAACTCTTTCTATATCAGGGGTTTCCAACCTTTCCAACTTTGTGGACCAGCAGGGAGAGAGAAGGGATGGTTCCACGCAAGTGGAGGGTGTGTGCACATGCCGGTTGCACAAATGGACCTTCCCACGTGAGTGCCACTGCTTGTGCAAATGGAGCTGTGCATGCTCACACAGAAGCCCTCTGCTTGTGTGGTACCAAGCCACAGCCTGGGGGTTGGGAACCCCTGCTCTACATTTTATTTATATTAAAGGTTACTGAATTGGATTTCTTTTGGTACATACATATCTAAAAATTTAATATTGAATTAATATTTCTTAAATGGATGGGTAATCCAATTTTCACCTACTGGCATCATTTCAGTTAATAAGAGTATCCTGCTATTTTGCTAAAGGCATCTATATTTTGCATCAATGAATATTCTACTCTCCTTTCAATTGATGTTCCTACTAAATTGAAAGAGGGAAAATTGTGAGGAAATAAAGGTATAGCATTGCCTTACACTGCATCTTCTGTTTATTTTCATATTTTCAAATTGATGCCTCATAAGATGTTGATGAGGTTAACAACTTGTGAAGAACACATGAAATATTTGTTAGAGATTATACCGCCTGACTTACTCTTGGTGCCTAAAGGTTTCAACTGTTGTGAGGCAACAGCAGAACTGTTCTGATTAACAGTTCACAGGGTTGATGTGGGAGAGACTGGAACCTTCACATTTCAATTCAACACTTCTGCTGAGTTATTCATTATTCTTCATCAATCCATCTACTTGTCCTCCTTGGTTTGTTGGTAGTAGCATTCTTCTCCTCTTCTTTCCTTACCTCTCCAGGAAGTCATAATCCCAACACTCTGTACAGCCAAGAATAAAACCAACTTTTCCCTGTGACCTCATAGACTCTAACTCTATATTATCTTTCTGTTTTCTCATTCAGATGCTATTTATGTCAACTGGAAAGAAATAGAATATGCCATTTACTTTGAGGATACATTCTGAGTACTAAACACACTGTTCTCTCTAATATAGGGAAATGGAAACCTAATCACAACTTAGAGCTAGAATGGAGAATCTTTATTTTGCCATTTCTCTTGGTCTTCCTCTCTCTTTTTACCCACGTCCTTGTCCTTTAAATACCACTGGACACAAGCATGTTTCTGATTAGTTTTTCCTCACAGCTTACATGCACTCATTCAGTTCAGCCATGATGAATTTAAATTAGTAAACTAATTCAGCTAAGAATATCAAACATTGTCCAAATATTCAGGAAGTGAGGGAGCTGGAGGAAGCAAGGTAGACCACTGTCAAAATCTCAGTGAATATTTAAATACTGTGCCACAAGCAAAGTTTTCTATACCTGGAAAAGTATAAAATGGTGAAAGAAATTTCTAATCTAACTTTCTCTATATTAGTTCTACTGTCATCATTCAGTGATGGTTGGTTCTTTGGACATGTAATTAACAGGTCAGATTAAAAATACAAAAACCTCACAGAGTCCTGAATTAGGTAGATTACAGGTAATCACAAAATGATCAACATAGTCTAGCACTATGAGGTGACACTCACAGATAGTTGAACTCCTCTCTCAAATGAAATAAATCAGTTGAGTGATTCCTATATGTCAGTGTTTAGTTGTTAACTGAAGTGTGGACCTCACAGCATATTAAAAAAGGACATTTTATTTAAAGTAGGACTTCCTTCTACCTTTAGTCAATATGTAACTGTCCCTCTACAGAAGAAAGAAATATCAGACTCAAAATATTTCAAAGGCAGTGCTCAAGTCTATCAAAAATATTTTAAAATATAAGGTTTTTGATAATGGTTCAGTATGTAAGTTGATTTGGTTCTAGATTCATTTCTACATCCAGATATTTTTTTCTCATTAGCATTTTTTCATATCTATCAGTCTGTTCTACTTTAAGAAAAAATAGCACCATCTCTAATGTATATTTTGAATCAATTTTCTCAGAAAAATTTATGATTATATTTATCTTAGAAAAAAAAAATAACGTACATTTCTAATCTTATTTCAGAATAACTATTTTAAATATAATTATTAAACCTGGAACTCAATCCCAAAATATAAGCCTTGAAGTTATAGGATCTATGGAAAAGGTACTGTCAAGCCCCATTCAATTTACAAAAGCCAAATTACCCAAGAATACTTATTTTCTAGCCCCTCAGGGAAGTAATAAAAAGATCTCTGATACCTTAAAATGTTCATAATCATCATGTAGCATGTAGATCATGCAATAATATCACTTTAACCCTTTGGTTTTCATCTGTGCTCTAGGACATGAACCTGTATTGTAGAATAGTACCATCTCCACAATTTCTTTCTGAAAAGTCCTCATGCTTAAGGCTGAATATATGCTTATTAGGAATGAATTATTCCTCAGAGATGGAGATATTCTGATTTTTGTGTTTGCCCTGCTGCTTGCCTCATCAAATTCTTTGCTGCAGAGGAAGATTGGATCATTATTCATACCATAGTATGATTTGGGATGAGTCTAAGTAATTTAGCATGGAACTAGAAAAAATAGACCCTTTCTTTGTGGAAAAGGGTAGAAGATAGAAGAATTAGCTTTCTGATCTCTTCTACATTCTAGAGACAGCTTTATAGTGAGGACTCTAGTTTATAGTATTTATCTATAGCTAGCCAACAATTGCCATGTTAGAAATGTTTCAAGCATGCACTTTTCTTCTAGTCCATTGTCATCAGGAATCAAGTACAGCAGAGTTCCCCAAACGTTCTTGTTTTGCCGATCGGCAGGGGGAGGGGAAAGGGGATGGTTACAAGCAAGTGGCCTGCAAGTGCACATGCAGCTCCATTTGTGTGGGTGGTGTCCACGCTTGCCCGCTGCTCAAGCAAATGGAGCATATGCATACGCACTACTGCTCACACAAGGGGCAATGCACAAGCATGCTGCGTTCGCCCGCCATTTCCATGGCCCAGTTGCAAAAAGCTCACAACCCACTGTGGGCCATAGCCCAGAGGTTGGGGACTCCTAAGCTATAGTATTTAAACATTTTAGATTTGTCAGGGCACTCAGGTATCATCATAACCATATATCGGGCCTTTTTCATTGGTTGGCATTTTCAGCACTCTTACTACAATAATAAATGCAGCATGTAAAATCTGTACAGGCAAACCAATTGGTAGCACCTACAAGGATTTTCCCCTCAGACCAGAGCTCTGGAAAATGGTGAGAGCAATCAATCAATGGAATGGCTTGCCTTCAGAGGTTGTGGATGCTCCAACACTGGAGACTTTCAAATAGAGACAGGAAAGCTATTTGCCTGAAATGGTATAGGGTCTCGTGCTCATGCGGAGGATTGGATTAGATGACCTCCAAGATCCCTTCCAACTCTGCTCTTCTATGTTTTATGAAAAACGGATAAAGCGACACATGGATTTTTGGTCTAGTCCAGCTAGATTGTTGTTCTCACTTGCATCACTCTGATATCATATCAAAATCATCAACTTCTGCACTGTTATAAAACAACTGGACCCATGAGCTGTCTTAAAAGATAGAGCTCAACAGCAATTTATGGGTAGTTACAGGCTCTCTTGAGTCTCAGCAGAGATAAGGTGATTTGTAAAATTATTAGTGTACACACACATACAGGCAGAAATGTACAGGCACACAGAGAGACACAAACAGACACACACACACACATATTTTCATAGGAAAAGGTTCTAGCCTGAGTTCAGAATGGACGTGCACAAGACTGCTCAATTTTAATCAATATGCGAATAGGAAACTTAGCTGATATATTTTATAGTTGTTTTGAACTGAACACAGCAAAAAACCTATTTGACTGGAAATGAAGTGTACTCTTAAATGTATCTCTTCTAAAGTTCAAGTTGCTGTTTCTAGGACATATGAAGACCTTCATTTTATGCTTTGACAATGACCTTTTAAAGAATGCTTATTTCTTTCTCATCAGCAGATTTCATTTTCAGAACATTTTTGATATGTCTACCCATCATATGTAGATGCTTTTCATTACCTTTCTTGAAATTTAAAAGTGCCTTCTGTAAATAATAATCTGCTAGGAATTTCTTGCACATAACAACCCATGCACTAGGATATTTTTCAAAGAGTACTGAAGATTAAAAACTTGGTGTTTTACTACTGTCTTTTTGCATGGTTCATCAGCCATCACAAAAGTTCTAAAATACAAAATTAACCCCTGGCATGATTCTAATTGCTTTTGTTATTGTTCATTGTTTATATTTATTTTGCTCTTACTATGTATGATTAAACAAACAGTATATCCATGCTGGCAGATTGCCCTCTTTCTAGAATAGGTCACCAACGATTTCTGGAAGACTGGATGAGATCACGTTTAGTGAACTCCAGTCACAAATGTGACCTCTATATTTTTTTCACATGTTGATAGTAGCATTATCCAGTTTATATCAGCTCACAACCCATTCTTTGGTTGGCCATCTTTATTGTAGTTTTGTTAAGCCAGCAGTTCTCAAATATTTTTGTCTCAAGACCAATTTACATTATTAAAACTGACTGAGGACCTCAAAGAGCTTTGGCTTATGTGGATAATAGTTATCATTTTTACTCTAATAGAAATAAATCTGAGAAATTTTAAAATATTTATGTATTTAATTTGAAGATCCCTAAAAAGGGTCTTGGGGACCTCCAAGGTCAGACCACACCTTGAGAATTGCTATTCTAATGAAATTCCTACATTTTGACTGGTTGCTCTACAGAATGGAAGAACATTGCCTTGCTAAAGTTACTGGTCCGATCCTGTACCTCCATAATCTCTTCTGCATCTACTGCTCTAATTATTTTGCTTTTTTTTTCTCCCCTGAAGCTGGTTTTTTTAATGATTGTGCTGATTCCATGACATATTTATTCTGCAGATTTGCAAGTTTTCATAATAAAAAGAACAACAATTGTTTTCTTTTCTGCCATTGCATTACAAGACTCTTGCAAGTAAAGACAGTTTCAAAAGCATCTCTACATGAAGTCAGTGAAAATAAAAGAAAGTCTGGATCAGCTCTATTCTTAATATAACAATGTACTGCCTCATTTAAAAATTGCTAGTATGTTCAATTAAAGTTCCTCAGTTAATCAGGAGCTAAGGGGAAGAAGTAGCTGGGAAATAATTATCAAAGCCAGAAAATGCAAGTTATGATTTTATGTACTGTTTCCATCCTGTTAACTTCTGTAACTTGAAATTCTGTTTAATCCGTAACTGAAAAACATAGACAAATGGAAAATATAGAATGTAATTATAGATGACAATGGAGTCACACTATATAAAGAGGTTCTGATAATTTATTTTAATAAAATGTATGGTTTATTTTTATAAAAATTCCCAGATTTTTTTAAAGGAAAGCATACAGGCCAAGGTGTTCTAAAGTATTTGGAATACTTCTTGGGGGAAAAAAGAGACTGTTGCTTCTTGAGAAACTCAGAAATCTATATCAGTAAGCAATTACATCATCTGATTTCTCGACAGGGGACAAAACATAAATAGTCAATATAGTCCTTCAGATTAACTTTTTCAGTGTGTAAAATAGCACTCAATATAATTCTGCAATGCATAAAACCGCTCAGAGATAGACTTTGATTTATTCATGCAAGTAGACTGTTAAGCCAATGAGCAATATATGCTGCCAGTGGCGATGATGATGATTAAAAAGAAACAAACGAACTATACCCACATTTAAATATTGATTCTGAATAGGGTAAAGCTAGATAAAGGCAAAGATGGGGGAGGCACACACCAGCCCTGTACCTAATGTTCCTGAACTAGCTGTGCCAATTGGAAAGGCTGACAAGAAACTTCTGCATGGGTTTATTTGAATGTGAACTGGTTGGGAAGGGTGCTTCAATAGCTTTCCCATGACACCAAAGGTTCTATTTATGTATTCAAACAGCAATTGCAAACTTCCCCAAAAAGGAAAGGTATAGATTTTGATGGATAGCCAAGCTTGGGTGACAAGCCTGCATGAGGGGGAGGGCCTTTTGAAGCAAGGCCCTCTCTTCTCCTTGTATACTTTATTACAGATATTATATATTAATTGTGGTTTGCTTCAAGTATAATGTTTATTCAATTGTCTCCATATTTTTGTCACATTGCAATTATTAATTTTGTATTTGTTAAACAATTTTATAGTAAGCTTTTTCCTAGTCTTGGTGTCTGTAACAGTCCCTCCGTTCCTTCCTTCCTTCCTTCCTTCCTTCCTTCCAAACAAGGCTCTATTTGGCTTTAGAATGGCATGCTAAAAGAAAGGACAAAGGCAAAAAGAATTGGCAGTGCTAGAAGAAAAAGTAAATGCAATGGAATTGAGGCTACATAAAAATGAATTACATTGACTAGATTTAATATTATACTCCAAGCATTTAAAAAAAAAGAATTTAGAGGCTCTGAGATCCACAAACAAGGCCCTGGGCAACTTTGCCTAGGACATGAAGGTTACAAGCAGACCATCTCTGATCTATAAAGCATTTTTCCTTACTGCAGTATTAATTTTTCCTTACATGCAGTATTAATACAGTAAAATGTAGAAAGGGCACATCCAACTTCAACATAAAATATAAATATAAACATATAAAATGGCTACCAATCCGAAGATTGTCTTAAATAGCACAGGCCAAAACTAAAGCAGTGAGATTTTTTCAGTGTTTAAATTTTCTACAGAGCATTGAACATATCATGGCTGCATTAATATCATTTTTTGTTCATTCATGCATTTTTCCTCAATGTGTATTGATAAAACACTGTTTTAAAAAGCCTCTTTAAAGTGACTGTACATAAGGATGCATCAAGACTCTATACATGCATTTGAACACATTGTTTAAATAATTCAGAGAGGTTGAGACATGGACTATTAGAAATCTCACCCTTGATAGTTTCTGAAGAAAATTTTATAAGTTGTAATGGAAGGCACTGACTCTATCAATTGATCTTTAGACTAGTAGGAGGAAACAGACCAAAGTTTTGTGAATTATATTAATTATTACACAAACACACATGTACGCACATACATACACAGTTACACATACATAAATACATACAAATCTCTGTTTCCTCAAGGATTCCAGAAAAAAAGCAGGTAATTGCCTACAGCATATTAATATGCTAGATATTGCTGTACTTCATCAGATATATATATCCCCCCATGTAGTACTTAAGAGGAGTAGCAATAGACATACAAAAAATTGAACTTCACATTAAAGGAGTTGGTTTGTCATTGGCCATAGTTGGAATTGACAAGCATGTTCTTGAGAATGAAATTAGAGGTCATCATGTCTATAAGGTTTTCTAGCTCCATTAATTCTATTCCTCCTCCAAGTCAATATGATGCCTTATACTCACTAAACAACACACACACACATCACTTACCAGAACACATGAAATAAAATTAACAAAAGGTGATTGAAATATTCTCTCTCTCTCTCTCTCTCTCCCTCCCTCCCTCCTTCCCTCTCTGTATGTGAGTGTACAGTATATCACATTCACCTACTGCTAATTTTATTTCATGTGTT
>JANHFL010002750.1:74898-91594 GCA_032468155.1 Oxyrhabdium leporinum | reverse complement strand
TCCATGAAGGGCACATGGAGCTCAAGGAAGCAGAATTTATTCCTGAAAAGGAGGCCTGCTTGTGAATTTTCATTGGAGGTAGTGACTCTACAAATGTAAAACAGATCACATGTTTTTGATCAATCGTAACTAAAATTTATACCAGCTTTTATTCCCACTCAGATCATTATATAGCAGATGGCAAGTGTTTACCAGAATTGGAGTCACATTTCAATGAACTGCACTATCTTTCTGGGTGAATATATGTGAAATAGATCCTGTTTGATTTTTACAGGAGATAACAAAGATAAGCAATTTTTAAAAAATGGACACTAGAGGGGACTAAAGATTTGAGGTACAGAAAAGATATAGAGGCCTGTAAAATGATGCAAAATGCTCTACAATGAAAATATTAATGGAGAGTTTTAAAGAATGGAATCAGAAAATAGTAGTCACAATAGCAACAATGTTAATAATGATGTCTGCTTCTATGGATAGATTATGTCCAAAAGATGTTATTGAAGCAGATATACAACTATGCAGTTAACACACCAAGAGTATGAATTGGAAAAATATGCTTTACTAGACCTCCCAAAAAAACCAACACCACCTAGCTGAAGTTTTAAAATGCAAAAGGGAGATAGATATACAGTAAATGACAAATCAAGAGAGTGATTTTTCCCATTGGATTTACAAAAGAGACTTGTTAAAGTCTTGAAGAACTCAGTGCAATGGAACAAAGAAGAAATTAAGAAAAATCAAATTTTACCACAATATTTGAATATAGTAAAGATTAAGGCTATTAAATGTAAAAGGAGGAAAGATAAAGTTGGTTTATTTGATCAAAGTTAGTTTATTTGATCAAACTTAAAACAAGATATATTATGAATGAAGGCAAATATATGTGTTCCGGGATAATGTTGCAGGATCCAATCTGCGTCAGTCACCGTGACCAGAGGTTAGGTCTTCCAAGCTTTCAGACTCATGCTAGTGCCCATGTTCAAGGAAATTCTTTCTGGCTAGAAGAGAGAAGTTCCCTGAAGATGAGCTCCAGCATGAGTCTGAAAGCTTGGAAAACTAAACCTCTGGTCCCAGTGACCGACCCAGATTGGATCCTGCAAAAAGATATTTTTTTCAGGCAACTCGTTGTGGACTTTCTGCTGATACCAGGACTAAACAGATGATGTTTAATGTATTTGTTTATAGATAAGAGATGGATTATAGGATGAAAAGATAACTGTTTGAAATTTTAGAGGAGATGTCATAGATTTGGTTGTACTTGTGACAAAGGTTGAATGTTACTTCTTCATATATTTATTTTATCTTTATTATATTCTTACTTTTCTCTTCTCTTTTATTCTGTTTTTCTCCCTTGGACATTTTAGTCTCTATTATCTTTTCTTTTAGTTTAGCTCATATTATAATTTACAAACATTCTTAAACAAATTATATATACAAAATCTTTCCAAAACAAAACTGCAGAGATTTGTCAAGCAGTCAAGAGGAGTCAACATCTACTCAAGATATATACACAGACCCAGATATAAATACAAATCTTTTCTGGACCAGCTCCCTTCAATGTGAGATTAAACTACATCATACTTTCTAAGAGTATTTCCTGGGGTTTTGAGGAATGAGAAACAAACAATTCTCTCTCTAGTAAGTTCCTCCTTATTCTTATTATACATTTTCTCTTCATCCCTAGTTGCCCTGAGTTAAGTTTCCTATGCAGTATTTGTCCAACAAGTATTTGTTTTATTTGTTTTTCTTGTTTTATACATTCTTTTTAAAATTTTGCAAATCACCCACTGTTGCTGGGAGTTGGATTACATACATATTAAATAAACAAACCATCATAAACACATTTATGTTAGATTGCATTTCATACATAGAATAAAATGCTATTTCCTGAGCAAACATCATTCAGCAGTAGCAGTTTAAGTAAATAAATCATGCAAGTTTCTATCTTCCTTCATTAAAACTCAAAATGATAATCACAAAGTAATTATGATGGCTTTAACTCATTACTATATATTAACATGGGCAAATATAACTACAACCAGTTGTGTCTGTTGGTGTTGTTGCCCATTCTCACTTGGATAGAAAATACATTTTGCACATTGTCAATTTTTTACAATTCTTACAGAGTCACAAAACTGGCCCCTTCAACTTAAGGCAGTTCATGGGAGATTCTCATACAAAGAGAAACATGATTTGCACTTCTTGAAAGTTTTTCGAAACAATCCTTGGAAGTTCTGTAAAGAAATGGTTGCTTGCTAGAGGCAGCTGTAGATCACTCCAATAAGATACTGTGAAAGCTACATGCCACTGGGCTCCTTATACTAGCTAGCATTTATATAATGTTCACACACCCTAGGAGAACTGTAGTACACGATTATGTCATTAGGACAGTAATAGCTTCCAGGGATCGAGGCAGAAGAAAGTTTTCAGCAAAATATCATTATAACTAAATACATAAGGAGAGATTGGGCATGATGGGGCAAACTTGGGGAGACTCGTGATAAAGATACATGGTTAACAGCTCCATTGTTTTTATGAAGCCCCTTGGAGAGACATTGAGATTTTTGAGTATGCATTAAAAATCAATTTTCCTAATTTGTAGGTGCAAATATTCCTGTCTGTAAACCTACTATCATAATTTTGAGACACCACAAATATTGCTATACAACAGAATGTATTGAAGTTTTCAAACCTAATAGAATTGACATACAAGGTCAGTAGGAACACATAACTTAAAATAATAATAATAATAATAATAATAATAATAATAATAATAATAATAATAATAATAATAATAATAATAATAACAACAACAACAACAACAACAACAAAAGATGGGCTAACCTACACTATCTGAAATCAAAATTAGCTTGCCAAACTACAGATTTACTCTTATAAATCATACTAAATAATTCAAGATCTCATTACAACTCAGAAGTCTCTCACACATAGTTCATCCTGTGAATAAGCCATATATACCTCAGCAGTCTTTTTCAGTCAGTCGTAACAGTAAGAGTAACTATGCTTTTTGTAACTGTTTCATTTTGCACATGCTGTGTTTACTGTTGTCCAGTAGCAATATAGCAATCATTAATGAGCATGAAATGTTGAACCAAGATTAATCACCAGGAGTTATTTTTGAAATGTGTTAGACTCTTATTATAATAGAGCCTGGAAAAAAACAAAAACCCTAAGTTGAAAAATTAAGGTAAAATGTTAAGAGTTCATATTTTCATGAAAGCAAAATACAGTTTACAAATAAATTATGAAGCGTTAGTTACTCTTAAGACTTAAAAAAATCAGAAGTTGTCAAGTATGAAGAATTGTAGTGTTTACAGATGTTCATTGCATACATTACATTCACTGCATATTATATTTCAGAGGTACTTTATTCAAACTGTAAACCACAAATCTGGCATGATCTTTCCTTTTGAATATGATTTTACTGAGAAGAAAATAAAGTCTTCAGATAAGCTCAACACTATAGAATTATTTCTCTGAGCCAGATAAATTTATTGCTTTTTTTTAGCTTCTCTTAACAGAGCAAATTGGGAGTTGTCAGCTCTTATTTGATAGCGCTGATAGTTGCTCATCAATAAGTGATGGGTTTTGTCCATAAGTGACTAAGGAGATCTGACAAATTGAACTGTGGCTTTGCTTTAATTACTCATTTAGCATTTTCCTTATTTCTAAGAACAACTGCTTGCTAGGTGATAATTCCCTTGCAGTGAATATTGGTAAAACTCTTTTCCCCCCCCCATGTACTCAAACACCAACTCATTTCCTCTGCTCATATTTTTAATGTCACATATACTTTCAAGATTGAGAAATAAATTTGATGAAATGCTGAATGTGTGACTGAATACCTTTCCTAGATGTAAAATAAAAAAATAAAAATAAACAGTTCTGTTCCTTAGGAAAATAACAGCTATAAAGGGATTGGGTTTGTTTTTTTGCAAGGATCATAGCTACATGTTGATACACGGCTAGCTACATTTTCTAACTGCACTTGTGGCTTTGGAAATGGTACCCTAAAATCCAGCTGTTAAAATATTATTGCATTTATATCTCCCCTTTTACTGGTGAGCTCATGAGATTGCTCATACAGACACAAGACTGAGCTAAATCTGCTAAGCTTCAACAAGGACACTTGCACCGTCATGCGCATTCCGACATATGACAAAAAATATGATAAACATAACACTATTTTTCAAGTTCTTGAAAGTGAAATAATTTGACCCTATTTCCCAAACACTGGACTGGAGTAGAGGATGTTGCGTAACAATAAAAATAAGCAATAATGACTTACTGCGTTAAAGAAAATAAACAAGAAAATACAGCTGGTACTGGGTGTGATTTCAGATTCTCTTTTAATGATGGATATTCTTGGTAAAAGATTCCTGTTTGGAAACTAGAACTGCCTTCATAATAGTTGTGGAATGAGAAAAAAGCAAGTGACCTGGTAAATTGTCTCCATGTTTTTATTTTCATTTACTATAATTGAATATTCTCAATCCCAGGGAACTGTTAGTGTATACACTCTTTAGACAAATTGCTGTATAGAAAGGAAAGAACTTTGGAGAATATTTTGTAGTTTTCTCTTTCCCTGTTAAAGTTAATAACAACTGAAATTTTCCAACCAGAAGAAAGATTGAGGTGAGCCTAAAGCGAAAGCAAAATATGTCATAGTCTTCATGACTAACACTCACAAACTTATATTATGAAAATGCAAAATATCTGCAAACAGTAGTAATAAAAGTCCAGGAGCACAGTGAAATGGGAGTAAACACAAAGAAGACCAAACTCATTAACAGTTCTACAACAAGTAGAACTACCACCCTTAAAATTGAGAGAGAAGATATCAAAGTGGTGTCTAGATTCTGCCTTTTAGCATCATCAACAACCATCAGCAATAAAGGAACAATCATTCAAAAAATATGCTGCTGACTAGCACTTAGCAAAAAGAACCATGAAAGTCTTAGAAAGCCACTCAAATTCTGTGATAGGTCTATACCTACAAAGATCAGAATTGTGCAAAATATACCCTATGGCACTGTATGGTGGCAAAAGTTGGATTTTGAAGGAGCAAGATGGGAAGAATACTGTCCTCTTGAATGTCAATATTAGACAAGGCTTCTGTCAGGGTTCTGAGTAATGAATCCAATTGAATCAGGACTCTGAAGCTTCAGTCAGGCTCAAAAGACCATTTATTGAGTACATCACATCAGCACACAGAAAGGTGAAGTAATTCCCATGCTTTATGGTAGTTAAAAGAATAGGAACTTCCCACCTACCCCTCAAGTGTCCTAGATCACGTTAACCAATCAATCTGGCAGCAGCTGATGTTCGTTGCCATGATCTTAGCTCTCATGTTGAGTTTGGTCGATGTTTTGTCTAGCAGGTTAAGGCACCACATTCCAATACTTTCTGACTCCCCCACCTTCCTTCTACCAAGAGTGGCAACTGAGAAACTAAACGAAAGTAAGCACAGCCAAAGTCGTTTTGAGGGTTGACAGCTACTGTGGACAAATCAGGGTCAAATTCTCCTACTTTGGACACATTATGCAATGACCTAGCTCTAGAGAAGATTCTAATTCTGGGAATAATGGAAGGAATGAGAAGAAGACAATGTGGAGTAAGATGGGTAAAGTCAGTTACAGTGGTAATGAGTACATTATGGGAAGATCTGAAAGACCTAGTTAGGGGACTATATATTGTATTGTATTGTATTGTTTTATTGTATTGTATTATTATATTATATTGTATTGTATTTATTACATATTCCAATTAACCACAGGGGATAATGCGCATATAAGTTCTAAAACATATCCATTATATATAGAAAAGTATAAGCAAAGTAATATCTATGAACATTTATTTTTTCCACTGTGTTCTTCAGAGGTATTTTAAGAACGCATTTGGGTGTACATGTATTAGAGAGAATAGTTTTACAAACACATGCTGGCAATTAGCAAAATATGTAATTTATTATTATTTAAATGCTAAGTTAATCTGAAGAAGGGTGGTTTAGAAATATAAAATATAAATAAATAAAAATGTGTAGCTGTGAGGTGCTAACCATCCTGTTACTATAGATGTAAGTATCCTAGAAAATTTTGTATATATAAAATATATGTTACAAATTAAGAATATTTAAGTTTCCAAAGCCAAAAACTTGGAAATGTCATCCATTGGGCTAAAAAATAGAAACAACTGCAGGTTTATGAAGTTGTTATACTAATTACTCTGTTCTTTCTGCATACAGTTTATATCTGGAAATGTAATTACCTAAGGGAACATATGTTTGTGCACACTCTAAAATGCTCATTCTAAGATCCTAAAAGTGAATTTTATAAACCACTATTTCCTTGGTGCTTTACTTAAAACTATGTCAGATTTCAGCCTATTTACTGAATATAATTTTATTCCGTCCTTACCCAAAAGAACAAGTCACCTCTTTTTATCATCTCAAAAACTCTGTGAAATACATTCAACTTAGAAACAGAGACTTCCCCAAGGTAAACCAGTAAAATAATAGATATTTAAAGGGAACCCTCTAAAATAAGACTGAGTAAATGCTGATCTGCACAATTGTGTCTTCTTAGGTTTGCAGATGTAAAGATTCATTCATATTGAGGCTTCCCTTCTGGGTGCCCCAAACATATGCATACATATACATATACATACATGCATACATGTGTCTAAAGCATTGCATTAGATAGAACATCCAGTTTGTACAGTAGAATTATCCCTGGTAATTTTATTTTACATTCATTTCTTCAGTTTGTAAATTTGTATGAAATAGTTACAATAGAAAACTGGACATTCAGCAGTATGCAGAATTAGAGAACATGGAATGAACCTTCAGCTTAAAAAGAGGTCAGTCAGTACTGATTTAATATCAGTCGCAAAGGTTAAATAACAAAACAGACGTGAGTTGCATCCACAACTTGCGAAGATATTAAAGGTGTTTCCCCAGAATTATAAGAGAAGGAATCAAAATGTAAAAGTATACGACACAAAGCTAGCAGGAATAACCAACACTCCAGAAGATGGCTTAAGATACAGAAGGATATTGACCGACTTGAACATTGGGTGCTATCTAACAAAATGAAATTCAATGGTGAAAAATGTAAGGCTCTACATTTAGGCAAGAAAAACAAAATGCACAGGTACAGTAAATGTGGTACCTTGCTCAATAGTAGTAATGTGAGAGGGATCTTGGAGTCCTAATGGACAATCATTTAAACATGAACCAGCAGAGTGCTGCAGCTGCCAAAAAAGCCAACACAGTTCTAGACTACATAAACAGAGGGATAGAATCAAGATCACATGAAGCATTAATACCACTTTATAGTTCCTTGGTAAGGCCACACTTGGAATATTGCATCCAGTTTAGGTCGACGTGATATAAAAAAGATGTTGAGACTCTAGAAAGAGTGCAAAGAAGAGCAACAAAGATTATTAGGGGACTGAAGGCTAAAACATATAAAGAATGGTTGCTGGAACTGGGTATGTCTAGTTTGATGAAAAGAAGGACTGGGGTGACATGATAGCAGTGTTCCAGTATCTCAGGGCTGCCACAAAGAAGAGGGAGTCAAGCTGTTCTATTCTAAGTAGATAAATAGTTTAAATCAAGAGTAGTGTTATTAAGTTACCTACATGACAATTAGAAATTTTGTTATGGGTATCCTGCTCTATTGGACGCAGGCAATATATAAGGATATAACATTTGTTGTCTCACATAGCTTTATCCAGTAGTCATTTGACCAATAACAACAGTGGAACCCTAAACTGTAGTCTAAGAGTAACGTGTGGGAGAAAACCCAACTCACAGGATAGTTTCAGATCAAGCATACAATTATTTGCAAAGATTCTTGAGAAGGAGGCCTATGGCAACAGGTCATTGAATTCAATATATTTCTTCAACATTTGAGACAATTTCATGGAGTGAAATATCTGTTTGTTGTGCATGTCCAGCCTTTTTATTTCTACTGTTCTTTGCAGTTTATTTTTAAAAAAAAAAAAAAATCTTGATTGCACAGCTAATTAAATGATTCCTTCTGCACAGGATGTACATTTTGTTTCATCTGGGATGCTCAAAAGAACAGAAGGGAAATTGGCTATTTGACTTCCACACAGTTACTTGAATTTCTTGATAACTTAAAAAAGGAATACAAGTTGAAAATATAGCTCCATGTACAACCATCCCTCTGCCTCCCAAAGCAACTTAGATTAAGCATCAGAGTAACACAGTGCTTACGATTTGGTTGACAAAAAGGAACTTCCAGACCCCATTCAATCTGCAGAACTTTAATAAAGCTTTGGGATCCTCTGGATGCTTTAAAAAGTTGTGGCAGATGCAATATGCATTGAACTAAATCTGAAGCACTATGCAAGGCAAATTTTATTTATTTTTAGGATTTCTACTAATAAACCAAGTTGTAGCCTGGTGCTTCTTTAGTGAATGCCAAGCTGGGGAAAAAATACAAAAGCCAGCTATTTTTTAAAAGATATAACAACATTGTCAAATGGTTATTGCCTCATAAGCACTGCAAAAACCAAAACAGTACACAGTATGATAATATTTGTACGTATTCTTTAATTTTTTACTATAAATCTATTCAGTCCACATTCAGTAAGAATCCAGGTAAGACAGACCATAGATCTTCTATGGTCACAGCTATCTACAAAATAGCATACTTTATAGATATCAGCTGTGTTTTCTTACTAACACCCCAGACCACATTTCTCACAAGTGCTGAAAGTATGATCATTCCATCACTGCAATTTATTTATTTAAACAATTAAATGGTTTTTATAGTCACCCATTTCATAGCAATCACTCTGATTACTAGCTATTGGATTTCCGTAGCATGTCATTGATTCCAGATGACGTTTGGAATATTTATGTATACACAATACAAGCTTTATATTACACAGCTCCTTTCAAAATCTTTTATCAACATACGATGTATAATGCCTGCTATGTACCTGTACATACATGCATACTACACACAAATACATACACACAAAACCCCAGTAGGACAAAAATGTCCTTATTTCCTCATCACATCTAGAAACAGATAGTCAAGCTGCAATCAAAAATAGAGGAACAAACCATGAATTAGATGAAATTATTTGTGTACACTGCTTAAGTACCTCAGTGAAATAGAAAAATTTTGAACTTCTATTAAAGAAAATGTAGTCATGCCTCATTACAAAGACTGAGGTCTAAATAAATAAGTATCAAGAGAATTCTTTTAATTATGCTTTTGTATGATTAGGCTGCTTCTTTGCTAAGATTATCACTGTAGCAGATTGCATCCAGGTCAATGATATATTAATGTTTTCCAATCTAGCATGCAAGAGGCAAACTGACTTTCATAGGCCACCTGATGTCACTTTGCCCAAGAGTCACTCATTGACATGACAAGGGAATTTATGAGTCATTGCATCTCATCTAAAGTGAAGATCCTAGTGACTGTATAACATGTGAAGCAGCTCCAAGGCTCAATATGGTTGAATGCAGGCAAGCTATTTTGCCCAGATGAGAAGCTCCTCTCAGAGAGGTTGCTCCTATTTGTAATGAACTGTTTAAAATGCACTTTTCTGATGCACTTTTCTGGAAAGCAGAGACAAGAGACAGCCAATGATCCATGAGATGATCCAGAACTATTTTTATGTATAACACTAACTAGGACAGGGCTGTCAAATTTGCGGCCCAAGGGCCAGATGCATCACGTGCTGGCCATGCCCATGCCCAGTTTAGTGAAGGGGAAAAAAAGTCCCGATACATCACGTGATGCCACTGTGACGACACGAGTTTGACACCCCTGAACTAGGATAAAACCTTACATATCTTGCTTAAGCTTTGGATAGCAAAATTTCTCATTTCCTAAAATTGCATGAATTCTGCTATTCTAGGGGAAAAAAAATATTGAAGGATTTATTAGTTCAATAGTTACGTCCATGGATCTAGATCTCCATATTTTTTTTAAAAAAAACTTGACCTTTAAAAGAAAATTGAACTATAATTATATATTACAGATTAAAGCTAGGTAAACAGACCCTTAAAAACTAGGCATGTTTTATAAAATCCGCAGTCATTTACTGCCTCTGTTGTACTTGGTATAAAAATGTAAATAACTTTTCCATATTCCAGACCAAGTATGACAGAGAGTTCCCTTGGCTTGCAGAATCACAGATTAAGGAAATTTAAGCAATTATCAATTATCAGGAATCTGTTTATGATTCTGCGTGGCATTTTAGTTTACCCATAATGGAAACCATTATTCCAAAGAGGTATCAGACTTGAAGTTTTGAGTCCAGTAGACTTAATGTTATTTCTGATTGTTTAACTACAACTCTAAAGATAATCTTTATTTTTCGCCTGTGGGCACCATGGCACACATTAAAAATGACATTCTGTTGCTTGCTCTCAAAAGTGTACACATACATAACACACATATAGATATGCTATATGTATTTGATCGGCTTGGAAATATTCAATTAACATATTCCACTATTCTAAATATTGTAATATGTTTATTTTTTTAACATTAAGAAATGTCATCTGCCTCATTTCCCTCATAAATATGATTCCCCCATTTAAGCTTGCAAGGTATTGGAGACTTTGATATGTATATGAAGTAAACAAGAAACATTTTTTCTCTCTCGCATCTCTTGTAATAAAATTATATAGACATTGTTGTTGTTCTGAACCATATTATAAACGAACAAAGAACAAGGAGAAGGAGAATAAGGCTATCTAGATCAAGGGCAGGAGGAATCATACAACTTGCATCCTGAAATATCACTATAGCAACATTTAAACCATGCATAGAAAATGATGCACATTTCTATACTTGCTTCCTTGGATACCAGATATAAATGACCTTTCTCTGGCTTGGTTTGTGGCATTCATATATGTACTTAGAGCAACATATTATTTTCTTTACCTGTAACAATATTATTCCTCTCTGCTTTAATCAATGTAAGTAGTGTCTTACATACCATATTTGCCACTTCATAGTTATCCACAAAACAGTTAAAGCCAAGATGTGGAAATCATTGCTAGAGAATTGAACAAACAGCTTAGAAATGTTTCAATAAGAAGCTGAATCTTTCTGTTCTAATGAAGAATTACAATTCTTATGCAATGCCAAATATCAAAATCTACTAGTTAATTGATTTTAAAGAGTGTTTTGCAAATCTTTGACTCAGCAAGAAAAGTCAGTAGTTACATATTATTGCATTTCTTTGGGAAGACTGTTTATATCATAGTCTAGCATTACTTTCCTCAGTCTCTTGCCAAATGAAATAAATCCTGATTAAAACGAAGCTGTCCACACAAAAGCATCTATTCCTATAAATCATGGTTAGCACAAACTTTGTAGTATAAAGATTCCTATGGCTAGAAAATAAGCATCAATATCAATTAATGGCTCCATTATAATTATCATCCCTTTATCTATTATTCTTTGTTTTAGCTGTTTTATAGTATTTTAAATGATTTGGAATAATTTAACGATAATAGTTTTAGATTTTTTTAGTTTTGTTGAACACCATCCAGAGTCGCTTGTTTGTGAAATGGGCAATGACAGGAATTAGATAAATAAATAAATAAGTCATTTTAGGGAATAAGATATTCAATATCTCTGTGACAAAAAAGTATTCACTCTAAAATTACCATACACAATTTTTCTACTATTTAATAGCTTTACTAATTGTAAACAAAACTTTCAATAACTAAGAGAACATTATAGACACATTAATCCTTCCTAGCCATACTTGGTTAAGAAAGAGGTTATTGAGAACTTTTTCATAACTTTCTGCAACTCACTTCATATTTTGAAATAGGAAGAAGGGATGCCCTGATGAAAATCATTTTTGCTTGACATCCTAATAATAACCACAACTTAATAATCTACATTCATAGTAGCATATTGTATTATGTACACATTCCTTTACTACTGTCATTTCTTACAGCATTAAACTAGAAGGCCAGTCTTTGCTTCATCTGAACAATGAACAATGTAATCACAATTTCTTCCAATACCATAAAGCATCAAAACATAGATATTTAAATAATATTAACTAACAAAATGGAAAAGAGAGATGGGGTAGAAAGAAAAGGAGAGGAATAGAAACTTTGCAAGGCATCATCTCTGCTCCTTCCAACATGATTCTTTTAAAGGCTACATTCAACTCTGTAGGGATTCGTCTATCTTAGCATTATGAAACTGTTTTCCCTGCAAGAAGTATTTTGAATCATGAACCATCCCGACTATTGAGAATAATTTTATTTTTTCGATTAGCTAATTTGCAGTCCTCTTAAAGCCAAACATGCTAAATGAAACAAACCTTTAGCAGCCCATGCTTCTTTCCTTTCACTAGCAATTCATGCATTTTATACCCAAAATTGTTCCCTATTCAGAAACTCCTGGTTGTCACTTCCTAGCTGTCTGATGGCAATTACAGAATTGCTTACCCTTTTATCCTGAGGGGGGGAGGAAGGAAGGCATCTTGGCTAATTATCAGATGCTGATGAATGTTGCACTTATATTCTGACACAAGCAATGAAAACAGTTAACCAGATGAAATGCCTTTCCCCACCACAATGGAAACACCACCACACATTCAAAATAAGACATAAAAACAAAAACAAAGGTTCTTGAGGATATTTTCAGTGCTACTGGTATTACCTATAAACAGCACCGGTGTGCGCGTTTGAATGGCAAAATCTCTCATATCACAACAAAAGAGAGTGCTGAATTCCAATCTGAACCACGTCCACGTTTTTTTAGCTTTCATGCCAAGCAAGTTTAGCATCTCTGAAAGTCCGCATCCACCATCACCACCCCACACACCAGTAAGACTGACTCTTATTTCATCAAGATTTTCTCCCTCCCCACCCAAACCCCCGACTGGATTCAATGGACATGTAGTTTTGCAATATAACTGGCCCAGGATCAAACAATGGTGGCACTATTTTCCTGCCAAATAGCAAGGTGGCTTTGCCAATGAATTCTGATTTATCAGATCATAGTAGAGTGATTCAGTGGCAAGAGGATTGCTTTATTATTTTTTCCCTTTAAAAACACACTGCTTTTTCCTGCTCCATTTTATTTCAGGACTTGCCTAACACAAGCACAATATCCATGTTCTATTGCTATTGATGCAAGGATAGTCCCTAACTCGGACAAAATTTATGCAGGGAACCACTGGAGTCAGTGGGGGACAACAAGATTTGTTTCAACAGATCCCCAAAATAATGGCATGTGTTCAGGAAAGAAACTGTAATCATCCATTTGTTTTCACTGATTTACTTAAGAGTTATAAAATAAAGAGATTTTTTTAACTAGATACTTTGCTATGAAAGCTTTGCAGGATTAGGAAAGTTTACTATATTTTCTGTATCTAATACTTAGAAGGCATGACACCACCCCATATAGCATAACTTTTATAAACAGATGGTTTAATTATTTTCCCTCATAGCTTAATGAATCTAACTCTCAGAAATATTGATGTTGTTGGATTGACAGGTTATTAAATATGTTCAGAAGTCATGTCTAAATAACATAATGGGGAAACACTGATAAAATGCTCATAATCTTGTAAGATAAAACTGAAAAAATCTTGTAGAGAGGATAGTTAGAAAGATATTTCCAGTTGTTACCTGTGAATGTATTGCTTTTACAGAAAAAGCAGATCTTCCCAGTTTGATTAAGTACATTGGTATGTGTGTAGACATTTTGATTATCAGCCCCTAGATGCAAGATCAGGAGACCCACATGTGAGAAGGAAACATACATTTAAATGGTAAATAGCATTGCTCAAAAAAAAAGATAATCTAGTGGAAACTGATTAGTTACCGCAATAGCCTTTAAAATATATTGTCCTCTTCTGTGTCTATACATACACTTTTTACAACTATGAAATGCTCTCCTTTTTGGAACAGAAAGCCCCTGTAATTAATAAAACAAAATGACCAACAATCAACTTTCTTAGTGGAAAGCAAAAACTTTTCAGACTAATTTTTCCAACTTATGAAATGGCTTCAATTACAGGCTAGTTTTGACCAACCACTGCATTATTTGAACCTGGTCCATTGTGCAAACTCAAGCCCTCTTGTTAGTGGATGGCTATGTTGCATGGATCCAGAAAATTGGATTAATTGGATATATGATGCTAACAAGGATAAGTAGGTTGTACAAAGAGATCCAGAGTCCCTCCTAGTTATACAGGAGTAAGAACATAATGTGCAATCCTATTTCCTTAGTGAACATGCATAGGATCAATGCTACTCTTTCATTTTAAACCCAAGGATTAAGACCACTGCATCCAGTGTAACATAGAAGGATAAATATCAAAACAATAAGATATACCTACAAAATTCAAGTGAGTGTCATTTATGAGGATCAACACGGTCACAGACATGCTCCTGGGAGACTTAAAGGATTTACCGTCAAATCATAGTAGAATGAATGCTCTAGGAGACATTTGAGGAAAGATCTCCCTCACTTTTCTTTGGATACAGATTGCCAAGTGCATCACTTGTGCCACCATCTCAGAATCATCATTCCCCAGTTTGCCTGATAATCGTGCTTCATTATTACACCTTCTCTTACAAAGTCTTCAGATGGTGAAATTGCCGTCATTTCCATTTGTTCCCCTACTTGATTCTCCTCACGCCAAATTTTTTTCAGCTGACCTTCCAAACCAGACCTAGTGTCTTCCAGATATACCAGACTTCAACTCCTATTACTTCCTACCCTGAGCCAGCAGAGATGGCCATGCATCCTATAGATGATGGGAACTGTCGTCCACCTTACTTTGGGGTTGGAGAAGACTGTTATGCAATGGTGATGAATTTGGCAGCCTTGGGCCAGTTGGTAACTCAAGCATTACATTGCCAGATACTGCAGGAGCACGACAAGCATTGATTTTCTTTACTAGAGAATGAATAGAAAGGATAGCTAGAGAACCAAGGTATCTGCAAGGGTTACCCAAAGGTTGATTCCCTTCCCCACCCTACCCCCATCCAAGTACCTCCCTCCCCACAGTCCCTGTCAGGTACCATTTTCAGTTCCCCTTTGGTCTCTCTTAGCTTTCAAATACATAAATCACAATCACTCCCCAGCTCCATCACCTTTAAAAAAATAAAAATAAATAAATAAGGGCAAGCATAAAGACCCAAGGAAAAAATAATAATAGTGTGACACTCACTGTATTTGAAAATCACCCAGGAGCAAAAGAAGGATATCCAGAATGAAATTCCGAAGAAGAGGGGAGGGGGGTGTTTGGAAAAATAAAAACAAAAACCCAGGCACCACCACCACCAAGGGCAAAACTACATCATCTCGGCAACAGATCCAATTTGATGGGAGGAAAAAAGGATAGAAAATTAAATATCCATCTGCAATTTTCCATCTAGTTCGGTCCAAAAGAGCTCCAAGCCTGCTGTTTTTTTCCCCCCTTTCCAGCTTCCTTTACATGATACTTCTCTTTCCTGGCTTCCTCGCTCCCCTCCCCGGCCGTCACTCTTAGGACGTGGCTGTTTTCAAATGTCCCTGTGTGTATCAACTTCTTTATCAGGGGACAAACGGACGGGACAGGCTTCAGAAAAAAAAAAAAAAAGGAGGGAAAGCCCAAGCCGAAAACAACCAGTTCGACGAAAAGAGTCTTTCTTCGTTGAGAAACTTTTCATTCCTGCCCGGATCTTCTGGTGAGGTCTTGCATCCTTTGCCCCTTCTTCTCTCTCCAATACTTAAACTCCTTTGAATCCCCGAAGGAAAGATTTTGCCGACTGTTTGTTTTATTTTTTTCCTCTCCCCAGCCTCCGCAACCACTCCACGGCCCGTCCGTTTAAGACGATTTCTCTTCTTTTGGGTCTGTCTGCTAAGATCCAGCGGGAGCCAAGGAAAACCCTTCGCGTCCTTTTTTCTTTGCCGCCCGCTCGATTCTCCGATCCATGTGCTTCCACCACAGACCGGGGGTTCCCATGATCTCGGCGCTCTGGTTCACTCTTCTCACCAGCCGGGCGCGCAGCGTCTTACATTATTTCTCCCCAACCAACTTTAGGGTTTCTGTCGCCACCCTCGCCACCCACCCCCCTCCTTCTTATTCCGCCGATTCAAGGATCTGATTAGATTTCCAATCACAACCCAGTGCGCAATCGGATTTTTTATTTCAGCCAGCAAGCCCAACTCTCCACGTTACTATATCCCTTCGCCTTCCTTCCAACTACTCTGCGTTTTTCAGAGCCTCACATCAAATGGAAAGAGACGCTGAGGCGAACAGTGGCGGCGGCGGTCGAGGGCTTGGAAAGGGGGGGGGGGAGAGAAGAGGAGGAGGAGGAGGAGATCCAGCGAGCGAGCGAGCAAACAAGGTTCCCACCAGCTGTCAAAAAAACCAATCCGTCATTTTTCGAAGCACCTGAAGTGGGCGGCTTTCACCCACCTCATCCCGCGCTCCCCTCGCTGCATTTTCCTCCTTTCTTCCTCATCCAGATCGCTCCCGGCGTTCAAATCTCCCCTGTCGGACCCCGCCGATCTCCCCGGGGAGGCGCGATTAGTCCGGGGCGCCGCGAATTTTGCCAGCCGGGGATTTCCCCTCCTCTTCATTTCGTCTTCCTCTCCATTTTTGCTTCCTTATGTAGATAAGGGACTGATGGTGATAAAATGATCTACAT
>JANHFL010002750.1:61714-74073 GCA_032468155.1 Oxyrhabdium leporinum | reverse complement strand
CCCCCGCTTGTGATCAGTAAAATACAATTACCCAATTACCTCCCATCATCTTAGCACTGATTGGTCAATTGCATTAACACTTGCCGTTAAGAGAAAGGAACTTCTGCGGTGGGACCCTGCTGCCACCCAGCGGACAGTTAGGAAACGCGATGGTCAGGTGAATCTCAGGAAACATCCCAGTAACGGCGGCGTAATCGGAATTGAAGGACTCATCTTGAACGTCAAAAGTCATTTTGTTTAAAAAAAAAAAATATCACCGACCCGCAGCGCCCACTGGTTCATGCTTTGCAAAAGAAAATCAATCCGGGGAAAAAGAAAGCTACGCAAGGCAAGTCCGCTTGTCTTCCCGTATATATATATATATTTTCCCCATTCATTTTGCCCTACGTTCACAGCCTTCCTTGAAACATGCTTTTCTTTTCGTGGCAATTTGTTGTAAAACAAAAGCGCGCAAGGCTTTTGGCCGCAGCAATACCTGGGATTTCATTCCTAGCGCTGGAGCCAGTATCTCGCAAAGTGAAGAGGGCAGGCCAAGTCTCTCCTTATATAAATGTGTCTATAAATGTGAAAGGCCATGTATGCAGTTTATAGCGCTGATTAAGTCTGCGGAATTAAATCCCACGTAAGGAGGAAGGAGAGGATTTGCTTTGAGATGAAGCTTAAAGAAGAGAAAGCATTTAAGATAAATGATCTCATGGTATATAGTTGGTGCAAGGTTTACAAGGGCAGGAGGTTTCAGAACTATATACTTCTGAACTTGTGACTTAAAGTGCGATAGGATTGTGAATGTTTTGAAACAATAAATAAATCGCCCAAAGCAATTGCCTAGCTATCTACATTAATTAAAATCAGTAACTTTTTTTTTTCAGGTTGGCCTCTAAAAGTCGCATTAACTTGCAGACACTCAAAGTGTCTTTTAATGCATAGCTGTGTTTCTGGGAGGTTCAAAGTACTCAGAGAGAGAGTGTGCGTTATCCTAATATACGATTTGCAAAAACAGTTGAAGATGGGATCAAAGCCTGATCTTCTTTCCTCAAAACAACAGCAGTTTTCAGAGACTGAGGGATACTCCAGTTGATTCCTGTGGACCAAAGCCTTCAGAATGAAACATTTTTGTTGCGAGTGTCCTGTACTACCTACTTACTTTTCAAAATGAATAAACCGTTGCTCTTGCTCCTTGCTATTTTCCACTTAGTAGTTATCTCATTTTCTCTATAAATGATGATAAAGATCATGTCATCAATTCATTGTTGACTCTTACCAATCACAAGGATAGACTTTTTCCACGATCATCAGTCCTCAACTTGGTCCTTCAGATCTTCAAATGAGGTACTCATCAGTGCTGTAGTTGAGTCTACTCAACTTAATGCTCTGGCTCCTGCATCTTCTAAGATAGGTTTGTTTCAACTTCACATGAGCAAAATAAGGAGAGACTCTAATAATATTCCATGCAGTCATAGCATCGGAGAGTTGGAAGGGGCCACGCCACTACTAGCCCTGTGCTGGAACATACATTAAAAATGTTCTGTGATTGGCTATCCAATCTATATTTTGATGCTTCGAGTTAAGGGGAGACTACTATCTCTCTGGATGATCAGTTCTATTCTCAACCCGATCTCTCTGTTGGAAAAAAAAATAATATTCAGTCATAAAGTCCACCTTTAACTAAATCCATTATTCCACGACCTGGACATTAGAGTAAAAGAATTGGCTTTCTTCTATGTTACATCCCTTCTAGTATTTGAAGAATGCTATCATATTCTTACCTCTCCCTGCCATCTTTTCAGAATAAATATTCCCATTTCCTTCAAGTTCTTTTCATATTATTTGGTTTCTTAGGCTTTCATTGTCCTTGATGACATTATCTATATCTTTTCAACTTTGTCTGAATACTTCTTAAAGTAGAGTGTTCAGAAACAGATGACATACTTGAGACACAGCATTGAATAAAATGAAAATTTTGAATCTGTACTTCTTTTGACACACATTGACATTGCATCTGCCTTTTTTAGAGTCACTTCACACTAATAAAATCATATTCCATTGGTGAAGTACTATTCCAAATATTTTTCACAAGTATTATTGTCATGTCCAATTTCCCAGTTCAGTGCCTATTGTTTTTAGGTTATAGAATGAAGAACATTGTATTTGTATCAATGTTTTCATCTGGGTTTTTTCAGACTTTTTCCCTCACTATTAAGACTGCTTTGTCCTTTCTTTCTGTCTACTACAGTGCTAGTGTTACCAAACAATTATGTGGTATCTGTATTAAATATGTATTATCTCCACTCATCTACTGCTAATCAGAATGCCAAGATACTTTAATACACCTTTGCTTTAGACAAGACATATTATTCTTTGCAGTCCTCACAATGCAATAGGATAGGGGTTATTAACGGAAAATGAGAAGATAAAGTTGATATAGCAAGATCTGTTCTTGATAAATCCATGTTGTTAAAGCATGTTTCCATGGTACTACTCTCTGGCTTTGTGATTTATTATAGAATCTTCTGGTATATTGATGTTTGTCTGCTAAATCTATATTCTCAGGTTCTTTTCTTTTGTATTGAAGATAGGCACTTGATGTTTCACTCATTCTCCAGAAACTTTCAAGGTAGATCATAATCAAGTTCCTTTAATACCCTAGAATAAAATACATCAGGCCTTGACAATTTAGACTTTTGTTGCCTGTGTCTCTGTTGGCATCAAATCTCAATTTGTTTCTTCATTCTGCTCTTTTTCATTGGCCGAAGAGAATACATATCCTCTTCTCAGAGAAAAGTGAGGCAGTTAGATGGTCCTGTTTTTTCTTTGCTGTCTGTTGTTTTGCCATCTTCACTGAGCAGCTGGTACAGTCATTCGTTTCTTCTTCTTTATTTTGGCCACAGCAACATAGTTGTTGTTGTTTGTATCCTTTGCCAATCTCAGCTCATCCTGGAATTCAGTCTTTCTGTGTTCTTTTCCTTGGTGATGTTTTGTTTTCCACTTCATATGTGTATGTTGTTGTTTTATATTGTCACTAGGATGCATTAGATGCTTCTTCTGGGTCTTCTACTTTTTTCTTTGTTGTTTGATTTTTTTTCCTTTTCATATCCTATTTTAGCCATCCATTCAGCTTGATCTTTACTTTTTCCTGCAAAAGAATCCTAATGATTGCTCTGCTTCCTTCAAATCCAAGACATTTGATTGCACTCTAGTTTCCTTGAACTTCATCCCTACATGGACACTTTCCCCCAATGTTCTTACACTTCCACTGTATTAATTCAGTCTTTCTTATTCATCTCAAATTAAGAATAGCTGTGTTCTCCTACTTCTTGAAGGACAAAATTGTCAGCAAGATGAGTTGAGAATGCCAAGGTCCTTGCCTGGCAGAGGGTTTTTTTTCCCCCAATAGATGTTGGGTTAATTACATTCTGCCATCACTACTATTTCACACCTTCTTGAAATATCTGATACTTGCTACTAGAAAGCAGAATTCACCTTTTCTCCTTCATTACACAGGTGACTATAAACCAACAACAATATTGTTTTTATTTTTCCCTTTGCTAATTTTAACCCAATTTATCTTTGCAATGATGCCAAAGGGCCTTTACATTGATTTCTGAATAATATGAATATTTTAACCTATTGCAACACTTTCTATCACTTTTGAACAAATTGTATCCTTCAACTGTTTATCAGCACCAAGAAACTCATCCCAATAGATCTCTGTTAGGCTTATTCTGTTACTATGTCTCTTATTTATCTTTATGTACAAGAGTTTATTTCTTATACTCTGAACACTGGTATGAAGATATTGAAGGCTATGGACTTGCTACTAGAAAGCAGAATTCACCTTTTCTCCTTCATTACAAAGGTGACTATAGACCAACAGCAATATTGTTTTTATTTTTCATTTACTAATTTTAACCCAATTTATCTTTGCAATGGTGCCAAGGGGCCTTCATATGGATGAATATTTTTTTCTGATTATTTGTTAGGCATTTCAATAGTAGTAGAAGTACTCCCACTTCCTTCTATTACTGACAGATCTCTTTCTAGCTTTACCATTTCTAAAGTCCAGAGAGATTCAGTTTAAAGCTCTCCTCCTCCACATTCAACCATACCAAGATTTAGCTAAACACGCTATTACCACTTCTCCTAAAATGCAACTCAATCAGAATTCCATCCCCAAATAATTTACAGAAGAAGACTTTTTTTTGCTATATATATATACCATTTCTAAAGCTGATTGTAATTCTCATTTAGATAACTGCAACATGCTCTGAATTAATTTATTATTTCAATTTATATGACCACCCATCTCAAACTCAAGACTCTAGGCAGCTAGCAACAATTAAAAACTATATTGAAACATAACACAATGTATGAAACCCACCCCCTCACATAAAATTATAATGTGAAGTTTTTTAAAAAAAACCCATCAACAGCAAAGCCACACACTCCCTGCATGGGATCTGCCTTGCATCAGGATTACAAGTTCAATAATAGAACCACATTTTTAAGGCCTTGCAAAAAGCAGCAAGGGCAGGGGCAGTCTAATATCTGGTGTTCTAAAAGTGGGCAACAAGACAAAAAAATCCTGTCCTGGCCCCATTAGATAATGAATGGGACTCATAATCTCGTCTCCTGATGGGTAGACATAAACAGAAAAGTGGTCCCTCAAATAATTTGAAATAAAATCAAATTTTTCAGATAGATGGGGTAGGGGAATATTTCTTTAACGAAAGAAGATGATTTGATGGTTCCCACTAGGTCTCAGTCTGTCCTAGTATCTAGTTCAAAATGCTGGTTCTAATTCTAATTTTCAACACTGTAATGATTAAAGCCCTAAAAACAGAAGATTATATAAATTGAAGATTGATTGTGTATTTATTCAAATTCTGAAATCATTTTTAGAAACTCTTTTCTCAACCAATAACTATGTTAATGGTTTTGAAATTACTGTATTTTTTGGAGTATAAGACACTCTGAAGTATAAGATGCACTTAGTTTTTGAGGAGGAAAATAAAGGGGAAAAAAATCTGCCTCTGCCTTGCAGCAATTTGCCTCCTTGTAGCAAACAGCAAACAGCCTATTTCGGCTTCAGCACAGCCTGATTAACACAAACAGCTGATTGTTGGTTGGATCACCCTCCCAATGATAAGCTGATTCAGGCTGCAGGGATTGCTATTGCGTATTGCCATCTCTACGTGCCCCATTTTTGGGCTCTTCATGCCACATTTTTGGTGTCCGCGTGCCCTATCTTCCACCCATTCTTATCCCTGCCGCCAGGAACTGGCCAAAAATGGGGCATGTGGAGGCCAAAAACAGGGTGCAGAGACTGAAAATGGAATACGGAGGCTGAAAATGGGGCGCACAGAGATGGCAATAGGTGATGGTGATCCCTGCAGACTGAAACAGCTGATCGTCAGAAGGCCAATCCAACCAACAATCAGCTGCTTGTGCTAATCAGGTTGTGCTGAAGCTGAAACAGGCTGTTTGCTGTTTGCTGCAAGGAGGCAAATTGCTAGGAGGCAGAGGCAGATTTTTTTTCTTGTTTTCCTCCCCAAAAGCTAGGTGTGTCTTATACTTCGGAGCATCTTATACTCTGAAAAATATGGTAAGTAATACTTTTCATTTTTTTCAATCTACAGTGGACAATTATGTCAACACTTGGGTATTTACCATGTATATCCAATATACCTCAGATATATAAGTAAAGGAGACTCTTTAGAAGAGGAATCTCCAGTATGAAGATCTTTTGCATAAGCAGAACTCCTCACAAAATTCTTGTTTTTCATTACTATTTTTCACTTATGCTAATAATGATTGTATCTGTTTCCATCTGTTTTAATAATTTACATATTTTGGATTATGGCTATAATACTGTTAGGAAAAAATATAATATATAAAATGTCCTTCATTGCATAAAAAAGAAAATAAAGTTTGAATATTCTGTAAGGGGGAAGTAACTATCTCTTTTTCTCCCTCTAACCTTTTTGGACTATAACCAGTATCAATCTATAAAAAATGATACTATTTTCTACTGCTAATTTCAGCACTTTGCTAAAAGATCCATAACCCCTTTTGAAACTGGAGATCAAATAATCAAAAACAATTTCTACTTTTTAATAGACTATTCATAACATGTAGGACTTCCATCCGAGTTACACTTCTAGAATTACACAGGTACCAGATAACATATCGGCTTTGGCCTATTCTCTGCACAGAGCACAAATTACTTTAATGGACCCATCAGTTTACTGTATATTTTCATCATCTGTTCTCTTATTAATTGAATGCAAAAGAAATATACTTCATAATTGCATTTGAATAGTAAAAGATAAGGGATTTCAATGCATGTTTAAAATTTTGCATCTGCTGCCATGTTGCCATCAAAACTTTTATTGAGAGAGAACAGAAGGAGAGGAAATGGCAAGTAGTTATTTTTTCTGGCAAGGATGGGTTACTGGCATAATAAGTTTGCTGTTTATAGATAAGGGAACTGAAAACTCAAGGTGAGTAAACTATCTCAGAATATATGAGACAGTGAAGAAGTACAGGCAACTAAAAGTATGTGATTAAACCTGCTGTCATACTCAGATATTTTCCAATATTTTCTCTCACTACAAAAGTGCTGCTTATTTTTGTTAAATCTTGATGAAGGAATGCAGGAAGGAGTTTATCCATTTTGGATGTTCATTAAACAAAAAATCTGTTGCAATATCTTTTGTAGTTTTCCACATGGCAAAGAGTACTTTTATGCAAATACAATCTTTAATCTCAGAACACACAGACTGACATCTTGGCAGGAGAACCTAAGAATTGTATAATAATTTATCTCAACCATATTTTTAAACTATTACATTTTCTCAAAATAGTCATGCACAGGGAATACATTCCTAACAGTGAGGACAATTAACCAATGGAACAACTTGCCTCCAGAAATCATGGGTGTTTCATCACAGGGTGTTTTTAAAAAGAGTCTAAACAATCACTTATTTGAAATAGGGGGCTGGACTAGATGACCTCCAAGGTCTTCTCCAGCTCATTCTATTCTATTCTGTATCTCTCTGAATGCATTTATCTAGGAATTAAAGTCTGTTAATGGGACTTTCTCTTATTCTGGGAGATGCAGAATAGTCTTTATGAATATATTTATGAGGTCTTATTCTTAGCTAGGATATATCTGTTCTGCATTCTTTCCCACTGAATTCCTGTTAGCATTTATCTCAGTACTTTTTCAGAACTAAGTAAAGACACCAGAGGTTATTTATCACTTAGACAGTTCTATATAGTATAGGGCAGTTATCAGAGTCATCTCTTCCCATTGTTTCTAGCCATCCTGTATAATCAGGATTATGGTTAGTATGTTCCAGTTTGCATTATTAAACAATACTATTTTCAGATGTCTATCTTTGCTTTCTTTGAAGCTCGCTAACAACTTCCATAACCAAGGAGGAGGGGACATTTAGGACGGGAAGAGTGCTGGAGATGTGAAAGAATGCTGTGAAAATTTCAGGAGTATGGACACAGACAGGAACCAGAGGTGCCAAACTGAGCCATCTTCCTCCCTTCAAGGACGCTGGTCCTGGGAAAGGAATTTACAACAGCACCTGAGGCACCAAGTTCCCAAAAAATCAGAACAGAGTTTAATTGGATTGCTTTCAATATATGATTTTTGTGCCGTGTTTTTCCAGAGCTTGCCTCATTCACATTGCACTCAGCACTTCTAGTAAAAGCACCTTTCTCTCATGCTTATGGAGTCAAGGGTCAACCTTTCCTAGGGAACTGTCTGACAGAAGACAAACTCTGCTATAACAGTCAACTAGGAAATCGATGTCTACTGAGGAGACTAAATAAAAGTGACTTGAAAGAGGCTGGAGCTCATGGAGGCCCCCCTACCAAACCATATCACCCTAAAGAGGAACTTGAATGGTTGAGCAATGTGAGCATCAGCAAGGAGGCCCCAAAACCCTGGTGGTCTCTCACCCTGGGGATGAAAGATGAAGAAGTAGAGGAGCAATCTCTTGGTGTAATGTACATGAGATGAAGCTGTGGAGACAGGAGACGGGAGTGGCACTGCAGTCAGGGTGAGGAAAAACTCCAAGGGGAACCAGACAAGCAGGAGGACCTGGTGAAAGAAGCCGAAAAGGTACTGAGAGATGCCTTTGGGAATCAGCGATCCAAAGAACTCCTTGCCCAGTTAGCTGGACCTCGAACCATGCTGAACCAATGGGAGATGGTACCACAATGCAGGCAGTTATGGCCAAAAAGGTGGCAATTTCATCTGGACGCATGCCGGCCCAGGCAGCCCCACCATCAGGTGGATCCATTATATTTAGTGCTCTCCCAGCCACAGTATCATCTAGTTAACAAAATGCTATGGGCACCTTCAGTTGTTAGAGCCTTGGTCCCAGTTTCTTCACACTGATTCCTTTATGAAGCCCCTTGAAGCACAGATAGTGGATATATGCTTGGTATTCACAAAAGGGAGCCACATTCTTCCATGAATCCTTAGAGATTTTTTTGATCACATGTAATCATATATATGTATTTGAGCATACTGTAAAGTGAATTTTTGAATGGTAAATTAGTTTGATTTCTGAATTTTTGAATGGTTGAGTCTGTTTTAGGATCTGAGGACTATTGTTTTAGTCCTTTGAATCATATCAGAGGGTTATTTTCTTTTGAATAGGACTAGGGTTTGTTCCAAGGAACAAAGCAAATTGACCATTTATACTGGAATAGGTGCTTTAGCATATAACCCAAGCTAGAGCTAAACAGGTCATCCTTAACAAGTCATTCTACTGAACTAAAAAGGTGGGATTTGGAGATGAACTGAACCAATTCACAATTAATAAAAGAAGAGAATGATCCTATGAACACATTGTAAAACTGTAGAAGAGAATTTCTAAGAAAGAATTAGGATACCAACTAATAGTTATTCAAGAAAAAGAGTTGGAGGAAACTGTTGGTATCATCTAGTAAAATAGGATGGTTCATATACCACAATCATACTTTGTCATTTTATCATTTTGAATGGCAATTATTACAAAAATCTACATATCCTTCCTGACAAATAAATATGCAGAATGCTATATTGCTAATGAGATTTTTTCCTGGGTTGCTTGTATGTTAATGTCAGCTGCTCATCTTCACTTTCTTTGAAGCTCGTTAGCAACTGCCATAACTGGGGAGGTGTGAAAGAAGGTGTGAAGGAATGCTGGAGGTATGAAAGAATGCTATGGGAAATTGGGGTGCTGGGTGGGCATGGCCATGGTGGGTGTGGCCCAGCCTCTCCGAACTTCCGGGAATCCTGTTTTTCACCCTCCCTGAGCCCCCGTGCATGCCCTGCACTTACCTGCATCCACAGCGGGCCACATGGAGACTCCTGGGAGGGGAGGGGCAGAGTGGGAGGGGCGGGGTGGAGTGGGAGGGGCCAGCCAGGAATGAGATTTGGGGGTTCGGCGATCCCCGCAGAATCTTCGCTAAGGGTCCACACGAACCCCTGCGAACCCCCAGCAGCCCACCCCTGCATAGGATCTTACCAGCATTTCCTCTTTATAAAAGAGTGTTTTTATTTTATTATCTATGGGTAAGTCTATAACTAGATTCACAGCTTAAAATGGGTGCAAAACATAATAATTCAAGTCCTAACCAAGGAGCTAAGAATGATTAAAGTGGTGTCTAAGAATATAGGCAATGCAAAACAGGGTGGGTTTTTGTTAAATAAAATTGGTGCGTTCAGGTCTGATAAATTCAACATTTCTAGATATTGAGGGCATCCCTTAGGTATTGCTCTGTCTGAAGCCTTCAGTCATGATCAGTATATAAATAGATTTCTATTTTCCATAAGCATTCAGCTTTGATCGCCAACTCTTGATATTTTGTAATTTTTTCCAATTGTTTTTCCTCAATCCTAGCATCATCTGGTACAGCCACGTCAGTGAACCAGAGTTTCTTCTTTTTAATAACTGTTATATCAGGCATGTTATGAACAAGATGCCTCTCTGTTTAGATCTTAAAGTCCCACAAGAGCTTACCCTGCTCATTTCCCAAACTCTTGTGAACTTGATGTTTCCAGTAGTTTTTACTATATTCAAACCCAAACCACTGGCAAAGCTTCCAATGCACAATTTGCATTGACTAATTTGGTTACAGAAATTGACTGACTGACTGACTTTGAACTTCAGAAACTTGCTCAGGGCACTGCTTATAGTCATTTTGTGAAGTTTTATTGAAGCCACTGATAGTCAATTGTTACATCCTTTCACTACAAAGGGGATAATTGCCATTGTTTATTACATGTTGAATTTTTGTCTTTATGCAATCAGTTGGCAACGTTTGTTCTTGAGTTGCTAAAATAAAACCTTCAATTTCTTTCTTTAACTCTCCTGACCGTAACCAATTCCATGTGGGGTTTTTAATTGGCTTTTCCTTCTATATCTTCCAGATATTGACCATGAGTTACCTTGTTCTTCCATATAACAAATCGGTTTTCAATTGTTTCTTTTCCATATTCAGCCTTCATCTTCATTGCTTTTAAGAGCTTCCCTCTATTGACTTCCTTCACCGAGAGTTCTTGACTTGACTTAATGTAGTCATTAAGTCAGGCCATACTGTTTTTTCACTTATAAGAAAAGGGGAAGAGCGTGGCTTAAATGACTATATTAAGAAAAATCAATAATCCTTGTCTGTAGAATTCTCAGCCAACCACGTCATGGTTGTCCCGAAGGTGCTTTTTCAGGAGGCAACTGGACTTTGTTTTTCTTTGAAGACATTTCGCTTCTCACCCAAGAAGCTTCTTCAGCTCTGACTAGATGGTGGGGAATGGAAGGATTTACACTCCTTGCAGACAGCTGGACATTTGCATCCTTTTAGAGGGTTGTTGAAGCACTTGGAGGTTTATCTGTGTCCTCGGGGTCTGAGAATTCTACAGACTTTTAGCTATACAATTTGGGATGAACACCCTTTGGATGGTGTGGGGATAGCAATGGATTTCCAGAGGAAAAATTGCAGACTACAGGAACCAGGAGCACTACTCAGGTGGCCCTGAGAACACAGATAAACCTCCAGGTGGCCTTAATGACTCTTTAAAGGAATACAAATGACCAGTTGTCTGCAAGGAATATAAATCCTTCCATTCCCCACCATCCAGTCAGAGCTGAAGAAGCATCTTGGATGATAAGTGAAACGTCTTCAAAAAAGAAAAACAAGAAAGTCCATCTGCCTCCTGAAAAAGCACCTTTGAGTCAAGATTCCTTGTTGAAGGAAGTCAATTAAGGAAAGCTCTGAAAACTTGTTTGTTTGTTTGTATTTCACATTTCTTAACTGCCCATCTTCCTCAGAAGGCTAATTATTATAGTTGGTTACAATCAGCCAGATGTTTAGACTGGATCTGGCATTTTTCTCCACCTATCCTGAAGGACCTAGAAGAGGTTGTTGTTCAAGAATATTAAAGTTATTGTTTTATTACTAGGAATTAAACCTTTAGTCCCTGTGACTCCAGTTGGTTCACAATAATCAAAGAAATTACAATCAAATCAATAAAATATGGCAAGCACAGCAAACAAGATCATTGGAGCTAGAATCTTGACTTTATGTGTTTTTTTTATCCCACCCACCCCATCCTTTCCTCTAGAAATAGTGAGAACTTTTAGAAAGAGAGGTGAAGTTGGTTGCTATGCAGAATTGCCTTGACTGGTAGAATGTAGTCCAGAGTAGCAGGAGGAAGGTGCTTTGGGTGAAGTCAGAACCAAACTTAAGTCTTATTTAATAATGATCCATTGATGTATTAATTTATTCACTTTAATCTGTAAAGGCTTTGATAGGAAATAAGAATGTCATTTAATATATTTCTGGATCTAATTAATGCTTATAATGCCTTGTTTTTTTATATCCTTCCTTTGCTCCAGAAGCTCAAAGCAGCATATTTAGCACTCCCTTCTCCAATTTTTCTCCACAATAACTTTGTGAAGTAAGTTGGGAGAAGAGAGTTTCCTGGACCAAAAATGGTTGGACTTAAAACCAGATCTTCCTAGTCTAGTCCAACACTTTAACTCTTACACCACTATAGCCACATATTGTGTTAGTTGGGGTGTAAATGAATGTATGCCTTTTCATGCTGCTGTTGTCATGTTGTTGAGCGAGAAGCCAAAAGGTTTTCTGCAAATTTTAGATCCATTGTATGATACAACAAGGAATAGCAATCTGAAAATGAATGTCTTAAAAACCAAGATAGCGGTGTTTTCTCAGGGGAAAGAAAATTACTACAGGTTGTACAGAAATGGTGAAAGGTAGATAGCTGTTGTGAACCGCCCCGAGTCTTCGGAGTGGGGCGGTATATAAATTAAACTTATTATTATTATTATTAT
>JANHFL010002750.1:3616-15794 GCA_032468155.1 Oxyrhabdium leporinum | reverse complement strand
ACCACACAGTGTCTCTGCCTGCCTTCCCACGAGGATGTGCCTGAGGCCCAACTGCTCCTGATCTGCCTGCCTGCCTGCCTGGGTAAGAAAGCTGCTGCTGCCAGTTGCTTCCCTTCCCACCTGGCGCTGTGTCCCCGCGTGGGCTAGCTAACTGCCCCCCCCCAGTCCCCGGAGTTTGCCTGCCTCCAGCTGCTGCTGCTGCCGCTTGTTTGTCTTCCCACCTGGTGCTGCATTCCCGGCGAACCGGCAAATACTACCTCTGGATGGCCCTGCCCCTGCCTGTTCATTTGTCAGCTCTGCTGCTCATCGGCTTGTCGCTTGCCCCACCCCGCCCTATATATATCTCACCTTCACCATAAGGCCCAGCTAATCTCTGTGCCTTGCCTGCTCTGCTCACCAAAGGTGAGCATGTTGCCAACTCACCCTTCGCCTTGGGTCGGGGCCCGGGGAAACGCCATTCCCCAGCTCTGGCCTTGCTCTGGAGCCTCCTCCCGATCACCCTTCACCTAGGCTGGGTCAGGGGAAGCTCCATTCCCTGGCTCCGGCCTTGCTTGCTCTGTACGGAACCTCCGTCCGATCGCCTTTCGCCTAGGCCTGGTCAGGGAACGTGCCATTCCCCGGCTCCGACCTTGCTCCGGAGCCTCCGCCCGATCACCCTTCACCTAGGCTGGGTCATGGGAACATGCCCATTCCCCAGCTCAAGCCTTGCTTGCTCCATCCGGAGCCTCCACCCGATCACCCAGGCCTGGTCAGGGAACATGCCATTCCTCGGCTCCGGCGTTGCTCCATCCGGAGCCTCCACCCGATCGCCCTTTGCCTAGGCCTGGTCGAGGAATGCGGCATTCTCTGGCTCTGGCCTTGCTCCATCTGGAGCCTCTACCAGCATGCCGCTGCCACCCTCCGGCCTCAAACTACAGCTCCCCGGGCCAAAGCAATTTATTCAGCCTGTGGCTTGCTGTGGTAGGCCAAAGGGTCACAATGGGTGCGGTGTGGGTGCAGGAGGGCTGAAGCGGTTTAGGAACGGACCGGACGGTTGTTCTTACCTTGAAGAAGATCTGTCCAGCTCTTGCAGCTGCTTCTTCCGTCCCTTTCCAAGCCTCTGTCGCTTGTGGGGACACGCCATGTGCTCTCCAAGTCAGCAGCTGCTTCTCTCCATGGCTTCTCTTGCTGGGAGAGCATCTTGTGCAATTTAGCAGCCATGAGCTGCTGCTTTGGGTCCTTTAAGTCCCATCCTGAAAGCGCTGCATCTGAGAGAAACAGCATTCAACAGTGCTGCTTTTCTGTGTTGCAGTGATTTCCGGATGGGACTTAGAGGAAAGCGGTGGCTTACAGTTGCTAAATTGCACAAGATGCTCTCCCAGCAAGAGCAGCAGCACCACAGAGGGAAGCAGCCACTGCCCCTGGAGAGCAGAGATTGATTAGAGCAGGCCCCCAAAGGCTGATCGGTCAAGCCTCACCACTTGGCCGAAGCCATGCTGCATGGCTGAAGCCATGCGCATGCATGGAAGCCTCATCATGCGCATGCACAGAAACCTCATTGTGTGCATGCACAGAAGCCTCATCACGCGCATATGCGGAAGCCTCATTGAGCGCATGCACAGAAGCCTCATTATGCACATGCACGGTAGCCTTGTTGCCCCACCTTGCCATGAGTGACATCAAGTTGGCCACGCCCACTCAGTCACATGACCCCACACACACCAAGCCATGCCCACCAAGCCACGCTTATAGAACTGGTGGTGATAAAGTTTAGATTTCACCACTATTCAAAGGGAACAAAGCAGTGGCCCAAACTTCCTCCATCCTTCATCTTTCACTTAGCCCTAATGGGGCTGACATCATTTGTTCATTAGGAATTTGAGGCTAAGCCATTCATAAAAACAGAAATGAAATGGAGACATTAAAATGGTACGAGCTGGAAAGCAAGTTCATTTATATACATATAACTCTGGCTTTCTATTCACACCCGGGAATTAAGCAGTTGCTGAGCAGAAAAATAGGGACAGTTGGGTTTCTTCAGAGCTGGCTGACTTTTACCCTACCATATTAGCCTCCAGCTGATCTATTCTCAGTGTCCTTCTGGGGCCCATGATCTTTGCCCAGTTTTTGGGACCTTCAGTGATCAGAGCCCCAGGTCTTGTCACAGAGCAATTATTCAATTTCTTTAGATGTCTTGAAATTCAAACATACAAAATATGGCAAAGGTTAAGGACTAAAAAAATGGCTTAGATCTTGTTTTCAATCAGACATTTGTAGTGAGTGATTTGGCTTTTCACGAAGCATGATACTAGCAAGTCCCAGTTGCAAAGAATTACTGCTACCACTTTTGAATGGGAATGGATTCAAATGTGGACATCCATTTCGCCCTAGATATCATCATCACATCATGATTACTAAAAGAAATTCAACAAGGAAAGGTCAATAAACCACCCAGAGTTTCTGGGAGTCAGGCAGTACACAAATTTAGTAAATTGTTGTTGGTGGGTGCTTAGTGAGCCAGATGCAGGGGTGGGCTGCTGCGTGGTCACTGAGGTCCGGGCTAACCTCTAGCTCTGAGCTCTGGCTGCACCCACCCACCCACCCTTGCTCTAAGCTATCCCTAAATAACTCACCTTTCCGCTGCCCACACTGCCCAGGTGAGCTCCGCACCACCCCTGCTGTACTCACTGGAGCGTGTGAGTGAAGCCAGCATGTGCACGAATGTGCACACATGACCAGTGAACCTCTTGCCAAAGCAAGAGCAGCCCACCTCTGGCCAGATGCATAGACTGGATTTGGCATTTTTATCCACCTATTAAGTTCAAAGGACCTGGGATAAGCAGTTATTGTTGTTTGATGATGATAAAGGTATTGTCACAAGATGTAAGTTGTTTCAATGCACCATTGTTGCTTCATTGTTATGCTGTTGTTTGTCAGTCTATCATCTCCTTTGGGATAACCATGACCAGGATGGCTGAGAATCTCCATAGACATTTAACTATGCACTTTGGGATGAACCCCTTCAAAAGGTGTGGGAATATGAATGGATTTCCAAAAATTGCAGACCAGAACATTTGCACTTCGGTTTGAGATGCAGACAACACTGACTCATCCCTAACAGCCTGCACCTATGTTCAGCAGTCAAGAGACACAAGAGACACAGGGCAGAAAACATCCTGCAGAAAGCACAGCTCCATAACACAGTCGTTTCTGCAATTCCAAGAAGGCTCCACACCTATTTGCACTACTCAGATGACCCTGGGCATACAGACAAACCTCCAAGTATCCTGAATGATTCTCTTTTAAAAGAATGCAAATAACCATCTGTCTGTAAGGAATATAAACCCTTCCATTCCCCACCATCCAATCAGAACTGAAGAAGCGAATGAGAAACGTCTTCAAAGAAAAACAAGAAAGTTGAATTGCCTGAGTGAATGAATGAGTGTATGAATGAATGACTGGGTTCTGGGAAACCAGGAAGAAATAAGAATAAAGTAGATAGATCATACAGATTACTAGACATTCCCAGAAAACTATAAGTTACTACTGAAAATTGTGAGCATTTTTTCCATAGAGTTGCCAGGAGTCAAATCTGACATGTTGGCATCTAATACCAGCAAGAAAATAATTCCTTTTCCTCTTTCTTGCCAATACTCAACACTGAAAACTTGCCAATACTCAACATTGCTGTAAGTTTGGTTTATGTGAACAAGGCTAAGAGTCAAGGAAAGAATCTGGACGGCCATCCTTATATATATGGAATTAGTTCTATGTGATCTTTTTAATATATAGCTTTTAGGTCAATGCTTAATACCTTTGAATTTTAAATTCTTGAAACTATCACTTCTTAAAAACCAAAGCAAAAAATAAAATAAAATCTACTCTTAATTGAGCAAAAGCCAAAACCAAATAAAACCAAACATGAGCAATATTAAAAAGTATATTATATACATTTCATATATGTTTATGATACTCCTATATATTTTCACAGGAATATATTAAAGAAATTGTCAATGTAAAAGCAATATTTTGTCATAATATTTTTCAGTGGCAAGCAAATATGATAAAGTATAGTTATCCTTGTATATTTGTATTTTTCAAAGTTTTGCAATTAAAGATTTAACAATTATCAGACTGGTAAGAATAGAAAATTCCATGTATTCTCTATAATTTAGGAGAATTGGTTAAAACAAAGAAACGCTATAAGTGCCATAGACATGTTAAGTCCATTCCATGGTTTACCATTAAAATTTGACAGCATGATCTTGAAAAACTTCCCAGTCATACAATTATACAGCATTGAGGGGGAAAAAAGAGGTTCTTATTTAAGAACTGCTTTCTTTCTGTTCAGTGGATTTCTTAAAACAGGGCACTTTTTTCATGCAAATATGAAGAAAGATCGGCCTGCTTTAATGAATATCAGAGATGGGCTACGCTTAGTAATGTCTGAATCATTTTCTAAGAATGCTCATCTCAGACTTGGAAGCTACAGTTGATCCAGTATACAGTAACACAATAATTATGGGTGCACTAGTATGCTAATGTGACACTGCTATTTTGTGAAGTGCACACATCATCAGTGGCTTCTAATGTGCTGGTAGTTATCTTTAAAAGTCTTTACGAAATAGGCCTGGATATGTGCAGGACCAGGTCACTCCAACAATCTGCACTTGTCCTATAAATCTTATGTGGCTGACATGTTCCAGATCCCTTCATGTAAACAATGTTACTTTAGGACAGGGGTCCCCAACCCCTAGGCCACAGCACACTATTGGGCCTTGGCCTATATACAACCAGGCCACATGAGCAGCAGGGCAGTGCCCGCCTGCAGTTTGACTCTCATGAATGACGGGCAGGTGTATACGCCTGTGTGCACAGCTCGACTTGTAATCGAGCTGCGTGTGCATGCACATACACATCAGCCCACCGCTTGCGTGGTCCGGTTACCTTCTCCCCAGCAGCAGGCCACCAAGCACAAAGGTTGAGGGCCACTGCTTTAGGAGACATAGGAAGTGTGCCTTTTTTGTGCCACATCTACCCTTTGGAATACAATAGTATGTGCTCAAATTCCCTACAACCTTAACCAGCCTCAGAAGGGCCTTTAAGATCCTGGACTTCTTACAGGCATTGGTCTAGGGCTGTTTGTGGTTGTAGTATGTTTGATTCTGTTTTTCTTTCCCAGAAGAAGTGTGTTTTATTGTTATGCTCTTTTAACTCAGCTTTAAGTCTTTGTAAATCAGCCTAGGTTGCTGGTGAGTAGGTTTCCTTAGAAACTGATTGATTGATTCAACATATAAATAATATTCTAATCTAATTCAGGGTTGTCTTACCATCTAGTAGCAGTTCTCAAAGATTACAGCTGGGTTCTGTCTTTTGCATGAAAATTCCAGAAGGCTGAGACATGAATAGATGCAAGCAGATGAATTTTCAAATGTTTATATTCAAAGCATATCTGAGCTATAACCCTATAATAGGTTGTAATGTTTACTGAACATTCAATTCCTACTCAATTTGCCTAACCAGTATCACTGTTTGGGAAACAATTAAAGAAATGTCACCTGTTGTAGTGAGAACATAGTACTTTGCCATACTAAGTGCAAAAAACATAAAGTAATATATCTGTGTACTATATTACAAAGAGTTTCATTGTAATTGAAATATGACTCACTTCTTCTGCTTCATAACTACAAGATTAATCAAATTTCATACATTTCTATAAATTGTAATTGGTGATAGCACTTTATAAGCAATTTTCAGCAAATTTTATGTGAGGATTGTAGCCAGCTGGAACCTGGGAAGTTACGCTTTTAACTCTGACTGTTTGAGCTCAGCTACTTTAATCTTCTAAACTAAACCCTCACAGCTGCACAGCCTAATGTCCAAGACACTTTTTGGATTATTATTTTTTTCATGCAAGCAATTCAAAGTAGCATTCTGCCAACAACTGACCTTCTGTTATGTGGAAAATCACAAATGACAATGGTTCATGATCTAACATTTCAAGTTGCAGGGTAATCTTTATATTGTTATGCCGTGTGCTCAATGCCCAAGTAGAAGTTCATACGTTGAAACAAAGGTTAGATTTAAAAAAATGTTGAAAGATTAATTTACCACAATGAAGTGCGAGTGAAATAAGTAGACAATAAAAAAGGAAAGATTAAATACCATTTATACTATTGAAACTGCATATTTTTTCACTGTTTGAAGCACTATTCAATCTAAATGTGAAGACATACAACATATAAATACATAAAATATACAATATACAATAAGTGTGCAAAATTATATTTTACAATGGATTTTGAGTTTAAAGCACTAGAATTGGATATTCATTGGTTTTAAGTTATGCTCTGAGTATTATTTTCTCTATTTGTGTTTATGTATACATGTGTTGCTTAAATGTACATGATTTTTCCGATGCTGAATCCCATTTCTCAGATTTGGAGAGAACTTTTGAGTTCTACACTACATTTGTTTTTGTTTAACAATCTCAAATAACTTGATATTGATATTATCAGTTCTCGAGCAACCTACATTACCAAAACCATGGGTTTTACTGGACATCTTATTTTACTTATCTTGCTTTCTTAGGTCTTTAAATAAAGATCTTGATCAGAACCAAGATCACAGCTATCCTAAAAATATTTTATACTTTTAGAAAAGTCTAAAAATGTATTGATATAATGATTGTCAGTGTAAAATCCATGTTGATTTTACTACAAAAGATACATTGATTTATATGCATCACAATTTTATATTTAATTATTTTTTCCACCAATATATGAAAAACAGATCTTAAATTAACTATCCCAGCCTTTACTTTTCTGAAGTTTCTTTGTATTTCTTCCAATATTTTCCAATTGTCTGGCACAGAAGCTTATCTGCAGCATATGTTCTATGATTTTTATAAGATCAGTACTTTTACATTTGCATTTATATCATTTCACAATTCTTGGATGGAGAATATGTGGTTTCAACTTTTTTCTCCATATTTATTTTTTTCAACTGAATTAAGAGTTATCTTGTGACACTAATGTAGGTCTCAGCTATTCAGATTTACATCCTGAAAAGATTAATACAAACATAAATATTGCCTGTAATAAAGTGGATCTGAAAATTATGCTACTTTTCAATTTCCAATTTTCCTTTGATTCTTGCTATTATCCAAAAATTCAACCATTTTTCAGCCTACTTTTTTTTAAAAAAATATGAATGTTACATTAATATTAAAAATGAAATCATTTTTCTGATTCTTTTATGCAAAAGCTTTCCCTTTTTATTTTCCACATTTTGGCAAGTTTTTCACTTTCGGAAGGAAATCTTTTCTTTATTAGATTATATGATAATACAAATAGTTAATGTCAATTAACTATTTTGTCTAAGGAAACAATATAATTAATATTGAATTTCATACATGAAATAGCAGTGACTCTAACAGAATAACAGAGTTGGAAGGGACCTTACAGGTCTTCTAGTCCAATGTTGGCGCATCCACAACTTCTGGAGGCAAGTTCTTCCTCTGTTTAAGATATATCATTTTTGAGATAGCTGGAAAGTCTTGAATGCTAAGCAGAATTGGGTTTTGTTGGATGGAAGACCATTTACTAACAAATGAGTTTAGGAAGGAGAAATAATCTCAGCAGTTTACTACTTGCATGTCTGTGTGTCCACAAAGTTGCCAAGAGTCAAGCTATATTCAAAAGATAAATTACTTTTCATGCACTCTTTGCCATTCTATGTGATGCTGTTTTCAGTATACCTTTATTTCTTCTTCCTAATGTATTTATATTCAGAAATTGCTGTAGCTCATTAGCTATATGCATTTCATCCATTTTCTATTATACATACTACATCCTATGTCATTGGAGAGAATCTCATTGCCCTAAGCCATTCAAACTTTTGGGAATTTTCTAATGATGGGTTACTGTATATACACATATATATTCTACTCTTCAGCTCTCCAAGTAATTTGTAAATGCATTGAAGACAAACTGTTTTAAACTCATCTCACAATAATTTCACATCCTATATAAGGAAAGCAATGTTTGCATTTCTGTAAGGACTTAATAGGATTAATATTATTGCTGTACCACCAGAATCATTAGATAATATGCCACAGGAATGAAATGTAGCATTTGGAATAAGACAAAAAGAAAAGAGACATAATTAAGTTGTTAAATTAATTTGTCAAAGTCAGGCAGACTTTCAGTTAATCATATGATGAGTCATATGATAACAGTATTGTTTCTTTCTCTTTAAAATTTCAGCTTCTAGGTACCTTCAAGATTTCATCCTCCATGTGGAATGAACCCATTTTGTGTCCTTGTCTCAGCTGGGGATGCGTTATGTCCTCCATGTATTTAAGGTAAAGAGAGTGGGCCACAGAGTCATTTTTTCCCCCATGATGGATTCTGCCTTGTTTAACAATCTCTCTCCCTACCTCTACCACATTCAAGAGTTTACATGGCACATTTCTTGACATCTTTCTGGAAGGCTGTTACAATGGAATTCAACTGTAGGACCTTTGAGAAGTATAGCAGGGGGTACCAAACTCAAGGCCCACAGACCGGATGCAGCCCATGGGGTCTTAAATCTGGCTGGCCAGCCTAGAAATAGCAAATGACTGGACTGTGGTGCCTCTGGCAGCCAAAATGAGGCATGAGGGGGGGCATGTGCGGTCCCCCTGCAGCCTGTTTTTGGCCTGCAGCACTCTGCTGGTCAAAAAGGGGCATGGGGGCGCATGCAACCCTCCCGCATCCTGGTTTGGCTGTGCAAAGTGCTGGATGAGGCATCAGTCCTGTCTACCCTCCCCCCTCAGCCTGCAAAGGAGAACGACAGTGCTGATCCAGCCCTCGAAGAAATCTAGTTTGACACCCCTGATGTATAGTATTCTCATTTTAAATCCTCTCACAGTCTTGTTCTTATTTACAGTATGTCACAGAAATGAGTATGCCCCCTCATATTTTGTAAATATTGAAGTATATCTTTTCATGTGACAACACTGAAGAAATGACACTTGGCTACAATGTAAAGTAGTAAGTATACAGCTTGTATAACAGTGTAAATGTGCTTTCACCTCAAAATAACACAACACACAGCCATTAATGTGTAAACTGCTGGCAACAAAAGTGAGAAGTAATAATGTCCAAATGGGGCCCAAGTAGCCATTGTCCCTCCCTGCTGTCATGTGACTCGTTAGTGGTACAAGATATCAGGTGTGAAAGGGGAGGCCACCATGGCCACGCCCACCCAGCAACCTGGCAGTGAACCCGTTACTGAAGTTTTTGAATCCCACCCCATTGCTGAAGAACCAATCTCTTGAAGTGCTTCATCGCTACAGACTTTAATGCAACAGGTCTGTAGTCTTTAGGCAGTTAATTGCTGTTTTCTTTGCAACTGGGATAATAGTGGCTGCTTTCAAGCATGTTGGAAAACTGGCTGTTTGCAAGGAGATGTTAAAAATACAGTACAACCTTCAGCTTCATTTTGTCTTTAAATGATTTTTTTTTATTTGTTATTATTGGGACCATCAGTATTTCTGGCCCAAGTGAAAATGGCATCTTCTTTTTCAAATGAAAATAGAATAGTACTGATGGTGTCATTGGAATGCTGACAATATATTATCCCCAAATTTTCAGTGATGGCACCTGGCAGCTTACATAATAATGTTTCTAACAAATATAAATATTGTGGAATTTCACAGTGCAGAGCTTGTTGAGAAGATCTATACTTTTGAGTTTTCATGATTTTGGCTAATAAAGTAAGATCAGAAATACCAAGTTAAGCCCTCCCAATTTCTATTATTGAAAGAACCCCTGAGACTGATAATGGCATTCATCACTAAATGAGTACTTTCTGTTCAGTTAGGGTTAACCATTTTAACCTAAGCATATGCATTCTTCATACTGAAACTATTGGGAGAAGTAACTAACGATGTGCTTTCTTTTCCAAACACTATTTCTCCTTTGCATTCAGATTAGAAAAGACAGCATGGTCCTTGTGAATGGATATCTGCAATTAGGGTTACAGTGGATCAGAAATAACAAGACTCAGAGGACACATCAAATTGGATACGTCTTTCAGAAAACAGTTAATGTCCTGGAAACTAACTCCAACTGAGGATATTTTGCACATACTGTAAAATCTTTGTTTTTCAGTAGCAATTGCAGCTCTGGTTGCTAGCTATTATGCTGTTGAAAATAAAAAGAGGTTTGAATAATATTCCCCACACTTGGCTGACCTGTAGTTTTAATATTCACTAGACAATCCATGACCTATTGGGTCAGCCTTTCAGAGATATTTCCTTATCTAAACAGAGAAGCAGAATGACCACAGGCAGGCAAAAAAGCAGTCAGGGCAGGAGTGATTTGTGACTTTCTCCTGGCTTCCCCATTGACTGGTTGTGGGAAGTTCGTGTCTAAGAATTTTAGTAGTATACAGAACAACTACAAATGAAATATTCATAGATATTTCCTTATCTAAGCAAAGAAAGAGAATAATAAAAGGCCAATAATAATAATAATTGTGGGATCAGGAGCAACTTCTGATTTTCTGTGGGCTTCCCCATTAATTTTGCTTGTGGAAAACTGGTAGGAGCATCAGTAAGTACAAGTACACTTGTGTGTATGCATGTGAAAATGTGCATATATCAGATTCTCTATGAAAAACAACAGGATTAATTTAAGCATGAATACATGAAGAACAGATGTGAACTGGAATCAGATCAATTATCTTCATTAAATCAAAAGCAGATTGTTTTGCAAGTTGTGTGTGTGCACGTATATAGCTGTCAAAATTATAAGCCAAATAAATCTGGATATCACCATAATCCTCAATATCGTCTCTCAATTTAAATTAGATGTGCTTAGAATTGATACAACAAAGATAATTTGCTTATATGCCTTTCTTTCAAGGCTGCTTTAACTAGCATTGTCCTTTTTCATGATCTCACTGTTTACTGGAATCTCTCCTATTTCCACCATGGAGTTATGGTGGGTTTTGTTTGTTTTTTATTTTAGAGAAAAAGTTGTGTTTTGCTTATGAAAGATAGTTATTCCTAAAAACAAACTTGCGTAGATTGCTAAATGAAAATATGACTGAATATAAACCAGATCTGCAAGTCTTCAGATTCAGTAGTCTTGGACCTTGCAATGTCCTGATTGTTAACTAATGTAAAGAAAAAATCAGTTTTAATGCTATGGTCAAGTAAAATTGGGGGCCAATATATTTAATTCTGTTCAATGCCTTTGTTCAGATCTATCAAAGACTATGAGAGCTTTCAAAGCGAATGTGCTTGGCAATAAATCTGTATACTAATAATATTCATTATATTCTAAATAATTTGAGAGGGCAATCATTCTAAACTCAAAATAGATGTTCAGGGATTATCCTTTTTTTAAAAAGGACAACTTGCAGCAGTCATTTCAAGTCAACATAGCAGCCATACACCTTAAGTCTAAAAGCAGACAAAATGTTTCAAGCTCAGAATACACTTTAAAGATTTGTTCTGATCTTGGGGACAAAACAAGAGTATTTCATTCCACATTAAATGTCCTGACAAACTATGACTTACTGGTACTTGCTTAAAACAAGACAAAGCAAACTTATCTAGCTAAATTTGTTTGCCAATATGTCAATAACAACATTTGCTAGAGCTAATTCAGAAGGAAAGATAGTTTAGTGAGAAAAAGTTTGCTGAGGACAACCATAAAACAATCAAGCAAACAAATAAATGGATAAAAGTACAGTTCAATTCAGAGTTCTCAGTCAAGGCATAAATAAGCAGACGCAAATTATTGTACTTCAGATGTAGTACGCAAAGAACTGTCTCTCTGAAAAAGATTCTAATTTTGGGAAAGGTGGAAGGAAAGATAAGGTGATAACCAGCAGCAACTGGATGAATTAAGTTACAGTAATGATGAGTGCCCCATTGGAAGACTTGGACGACCAGGTTAAGAACAGATTGCAATGGAGACGTCTATCCATGTGGTTGCTAAGAATTGACAGTGACCCGATGGCACATAATCAATCAATCACAGAGAATGAAAACTATTTTGGATCTTAGAAAAAAATACTACCTGCCTGATTGGTAAAACCTATTTCTTTTGTATATAGGAAGTGGGGTGTCAGCCTTGGAAGCAATTATTGAGGCCTCTGAAGGCTGCCACATAAGTAGAGATGTAATTATATGGAGATAAGG
>JANHFL010002749.1:145020-161836 GCA_032468155.1 Oxyrhabdium leporinum | reverse complement strand
CAAGCGAAAACCAGCTGCTTTTGCTAATCAGGCTGGGCTGAAGAGAGTATTCTCCCAGCTGGGGCGGGGTTGGGCGGAGAATGGCGGGGCCAGCTAGGAGTGGGATTTGGGAGTTCACCGAACTCCGCAGTCTTAGCAAAGGGTTCGCCCAAACCCCTGTGAACCCCCAGCAGCCCACCCCTGCTTGCAGCTCAACCATCATAGATGAGCAAATGATGGCAAACTATTGTGAGTTTGCCCTGCATCATTCCATGTCCAAGAGAAGCAGAAGCATACAGTAGATGTGGAACATTCATCTGAAGGTTCAAAACAACTCAACAAGCACAAGGAGATGGAAGAAGGAAGAGCAACAGCTTTTTTCCCCTAGGAGCCTTTTTTTCCCCTTTGGGTTTTTCTTCCCAGCAGACTGATCCCTGCTGGTGCAGTTGATCTGCTGATGGATTGTCCTGGGGAGGTCCAGGCTCAGGTCTGGTCTCAGGTCTGGAAGTTCCTTAGGCCAGGCACTCTTTCTTGGTTCAGTCTGTTACGTCCATTGCCTTGAGCTCCTGAAGGGGGAAAAAAAAGGATATAAACCTAAAATGTTTATTAATTTGCTACAGTGCTGATACGCCTTTTGTAAAGTTGGGGTTAAGAGACCTGAATAAATATAACATGGTTCAGATATCTCCTTCTTAAAATATGGAATATCACAGCCCTTACAAAAACAAAAAAAAAATGTAATATTAAATGCAGTTTATCCAGTAGCTACATGGAACATTATCCTTGACTTTCCATTCATTAGAAACTTTTGGTTTCTTCTCTTAGTAACGCCAAAGCTTCACATTACTTCTTTTATGAATCCAACACTAAATGGGACAGAATGAATCATCTAATATTGCAAGAAGTGTACCGTTCAAATGAGGAAAATTGTAAGAACCTACATTATTTTTGCAGACCTTGAATATTTTTAAACCATTCCTAGTTTTGAGGCTGGAAAGATGCGTTGCCAGATTTAACATTGGAAGGGTTTTGAAGGTTTTCCTAGTAGTTATGATACTGCTTCAAAGGCAACATTCAACCGTATATGTTAAGTGTCCACAGTTTTCAGGGAAGATACAAATGAAACATTATAAAATGCAAGATAAAAGATTTATAGCAGAAGTGGACTCAGACAACATTAAACAGCTTCAATAATATGAATATCCATCCCAAAACATGGATTATCTCTGGCACAGACCTTACCGGATGGATAATGGAAACCCAGCCAAGGAAATGTATGAAGCTTCTTGTGCACCTTAAGCATTCTACATTCTACATTGTAAATATGTATTCAAAGATTCTGCTTGAAAATTGTTTCTACTGTATTGCTTGGGATCAGCCAACCCATTTTATCTCTGAATCAAGTCAAGGTTGCCAAATTCTTAACTTCTTAGATTCATTTGACTTATAGATCAGGGGTCTCCAACCTTGGCAACTTTACGACTTGTGGATTTCAACTCCCAGAATTCCTCAGCCAGTTATAGATAGTCCTCCTTTAGCAACCACAATTGAGTCGGCAACTCAATCGATAAACAAGCTTGTTGTCAAATGAACCCCACTGTGCATATGATTTTCTTTCAGCTTTTCTTTCCCTTATGGTCCTGCAAAGCTTGTAAATGCAAGGATTGGTCGCAAAGTTACTTTTTCATTAAGCATCACAACTGCGAAGAGTCACTAAACAAAACATTTGCAAAATGAGGAGTCCCAGTATTTAAATGTTTTCTTGCACAAAAACCACTCATGTTATTTATTTGGATTTACAAACTATTTGTTGAATATTTATTTAGGGTGTGGCACATGTTAGCCAGGGATCACCAAAATGGCTGGCTGCCTCTGTGAAAGGATTTTTTTTTTGGGGGGGGCTATCTTTACCCACAGGATGCCTGAATACCGGTAGCCAATCAGGGGAGGCGTCTTTCTTGTCCCTCTGCGGTTTATTCGCTCACAGGAATCGAGCTGCCGAGCTGTTGACCTCAGTGGTGCACAGGCCCAGTGTCTTACCACGTGAGCCATCGCGGCCCCATTTCTTAAACAGGTGTTTGTGTTTTGGATGAACCACCCTTCTCTTTCCCCCACCTCCTTTGGTGCTACATGTTTAGCTGTCTTCATTTCACACTTTCTCTACCTGAAGCAAAAATGTGTCTTTTTTTTTTTTCACTAGCTGCATAATCATTGAAGCTGGCTAGCAGAAATCAGAGAACGGATTAGTTTGATAAACTCTTTTATTGTTTGCCAGCCTCGATGCTGCCTTCGAGCCCTGACCTTTTGCCAATAATATATCTGTGGCATGAGATCAAAATGAACCGATCTCCATTTACAATCTTGAGATATATATCTTGTCCTAGAGTTTTCGACAAAATTGCATTGGCTCATTTAATCAGCGTAATACAAGCAGTTATTTTCTCTGTCACTCCAAACTTGGCTTTAATACCTTGGAAATAAATTATGGCAGAGTACTTACTGTTCTAAGATGTTTGTCAAAAGGATTTTTGTGGTTTTTAAGCTAAGGAAGGACAGCAGGAAAACTAACTCTGTTTAGTCTGTATTAGCTTGTTTAGTTGGAAGGGTGCAAGTGCTTAGCCTGGCTAGAATTGGCATTAAGGGACAGATCCAGCAAATTTATGCTGATCATTAAGTCTTTCTTAAGCGTGTCTGTGAGATTGTGGAATTTGTCAGGGTGTTGTCAGGTTATGATATTGAGAGCTTACCGCACACAGCAAGAATGAAGTCTTGCTAACTTGATCATTTGAAAAATCAAGTTTTGCTGCATTGATTCAGTACCATGTTGAGATACATTAATCACAGACAGGTTGATCTTTCTTGAACCCTCAACTGAGAGTCTTTTGGGAAGCCTTATTCTGGAACACAATGCAGACTACCATCGTCCAGTCATTTCTTGACTCCAAGTCAAAGCATGAGCAGCAGTGTTACGGTATTTCTCACTGAATTCACAAAAGGTGAAAAAAAATATACGCATTTGTAATGGTATGACTCTTTTAACTGAGTCATGAAATATGAGATCCGAAGGACAAGAGCAGAAGAGATGCCTCAGTCTTACTAATGGGAAGATAGCATAACTGTTGTAAACAAAATCCACTTCCAGCTTTAGGGATTGGAATAGGTCATAAAATGAGGTATTGTTTCTGGAGACCTGACACAACCCTGTCCATTCTGAAAGTTGGCTAGCTCATCTGCAGATGTTGCTTCCCTTCTGTAAATCATCTTCCTTCACTATTTGAAGAGTGGCAGTTAACAGAATGGTGGCTCGTTTTCTTTTCCTTTCTCTGTCCAGTCTCTTTCTAGACATCTTGCCTTTTTAAAGAAGCCAAACAAAACTCCATAGACATATCTGTGTAAGAGAACAGAAAAAATAGGGAAGAAATTGAGTGTAAAGGAAGTGTGGAGGGGGGAGATTTAAACACCCATTTGGCATGAGCAAGAACTTTAATAGTTCTGAATGCGCTTTAATTAGCTTTTTCAAGCCCGGATAGAGAATGAAAGGAAAGCACTCAGAGAACAAAAGACATAATTTTGAACTAATGTTAGTCTTTGGATTAAAGTAGAGCACGGTGCTAAAGAAAGGAGGAAAAAGTACATTAATAATGTATTATTTTTGATGTTGAAAATGTTATCTTAAACAAAAGCTTTTATTTGTTTTTGTGGATTATTATTTTTTTTAACACAAGGGGATTATTTTCTTTCATCGCAAAAATTGTCTAGTTGAGTATTTTCTTATCTAGGTATTCTTTTGTAGAGATCACTGGCAAACCTTAACAGAAATAAAGCTCTAGGAATTTTGACAGCTAGAGAAGGAGATAAAATTTTATTCCAGAGGGGTTCTTAGGGTTGCTTCAACATCTAAAGAAATGGCAATGGTCAAGTTAGTGCAAGGACATGTTTGTTTGGAATGATAAAGGAAGCATCTCCCTAGTGAAATGCACATGTTTTAATTGGGTTGAATTTCTTCTTCTTCTGTTACCCAAGGAACATGATTAGTTTAGACTTATTTGAAATTCTAAGTTGTGTTGAGGCAATGACTATTCCACAGAGGAAAGAGATAAATAACATTTAACAATAGCATTTAGTCTTATGTAACTTGCCTTCAAAGTTGTGGGTGATCTATTATTGAAGGCTTTCAAAAAGAGACTAGACAATTATTTTTCTGAAATGTTACAGGGTCTCCTGCTCAAGCAGGGTGTTGGACTAGAAAACTTCTAAGATCCCTTCCAACTCTATTATTCTATGTTCTGTGTTCTGTATTCCATGTTTATAGTGCTTTACAGCCCTAAGTGGTTTACAATGTCAGCATCTTCCCCCCAACAATCTGGGTCCTCATTTTATCGAAGGATGAAAGGCTGAGTCAACCTTGAGCTGGCGAGAATCAAATTGCTGGCAGTGGCCACTGTGCCACCAGAGGTCTTACTGTGGCTGAAAAAAGTTTCTGATCATCGACCAGACCTATTGTAATCTATCAGTCTCTCTTAGGTGCACGTGGATCCTCCATAAGATTTCGTATCAATTAATAGTATGGAGGATACTGAAGAGCAGATAAAGGAAAACATGGTTCTCCCCTACAGATTCCATTGTTTAAAAAGCTAGAAACGTTTAGGCTTGTAACCATAGTGTACTCAAACAAAGCTCTCGAACACAGCCTTTTCGTACCCTGACTGAGGTAATAATGTCTCTTTCCCGCTAGTTTAACACATGAGCTTTCCAATCTGGTAGGACACAATTAGTATTGAGACCCTTTGTCCCTAAAATTTCTCATTCTTCAATAGGAGAGGATTTTTAGTAAAAACTAAGTAAAATAGTAATATAACTAATATTTTGGATAACTATCTGCTTGCAAATAGTTTGTTTGTTTCTTCAGTTTAACTTTGCGTCTTTAATGCTGGCACTTTTCTTAAAATTTATGATTTCTCAGTACTGAGAAAGTCAGGGTTCAACAGAACTGTCGGTAGGTTGCTTTATGAAACAACAATAAACTGCACAGTTTGGAACAAATACGCACTTAGCAGGTGCTGTCGGTAGCTTCTGGAATTGAATAAAGAAAAAGATGCCAATAACAGATGTGTTCCTTGGCTCTGTGTTAATATAATTACAGATGGAAATTTCTCCCTCCCCCTCTCTCTCTCACACACAGACATGCACCCATAGATATGGATATAGATTTTAGACTGCAACATTATGTATCCCTGTGGTTATACAAGTTCAACTTATTAAGCATTTATTCTTTTGTATGTACTAAATGCTGTCTCTGTTTCTCAGGACATAGATTACTGGAAGACCCTTTTCAGTAAGCAAAGTATCCTTCAACTTTTTTAGGGTTACACCATACAGTAGGTAGTAGCAAACAACAATAAATCAGATTTAGTATTTAAGTACTTCAGTATTTACTCTTTAATTAGTCAAGCACTTCATGTAGTCAACTCATCTTACAATCTTTACTACAACTGTATAAAGTAAGTCAGTACCCCTATCTGTATCTAGTTGGTGCTTAAGATGAATAACTTTGTAGCAAAGATGTGTCCCCAACAGGGAAGAATATATCTATAGTTTGTGACTGAGCTGTGGAGCCCTTGGTGCTCTCTGAGCTTGCTTGCTGATGTTTCATTACCCAAACTAGGTAACATCATCAGTGGATTTGCTGATATGGGTTTGCTGCTTGTTGTTATGAAGTAGTTTGCCCTGATATTTTTGATGGAGGTATAGTTTCCTCCTTGGTGGTTCCTTGAGTAAAATAGTCTAAACTAGATGACCAAGCAGAAAACAACACACTAACATGGCTTAGCTTCGAACCCAATCACCGTACTTCAGATGCATCTGAAACATGCTACGTATGAATAGCTATTTTACCTAAGATATATGGGTAGTCTTTCAGATTCAACGAAGAAATGCTTTTGTGCAGTTAATCTATGGAGATGCAAGTGGCTTCGCAGTCCTAGTCTGGAAGTGCAGATTTTACACAATGAGGCCACTGGAAGTCCATTGTAATAACTGTGGGTGTTATTCTGTGACACTGTTTAGAGTTTTCTCTTAGTTTTTGGCAGCACCTCTCTTCAAAGCTAATGGAGGTTTCATAGCATGGGATTCTATTAAAAGCTACAACTTCTAGTTCCTTTTACTGGGAACTAGATAGGGTTTCCTTCACGGCATCTTTGTAGCATTTGCATGGATGACTTCAGAAGTCTCTTCCCAGTCTCCAGTACATCACAGAGCAATCAGCGAGACATACAATGCTTGTCCAGTCTGATGATGTGTTCCATCCACAGGCTTTGATAACCAGAGATTCAACACTGGTGGACTTTGCATCATGCAAGATTTCCAGGCTGGATACATAGTCTTGTCAACAAATGCCAAGGATGGAGTGAAGAGTGTGCAAGTAAAATATCTCCAGTTGTTTGATGTGTCATCAGTACAGAGTCCAGGACTCACTTCCACATAGGATAGCAGGGATAACCACAACCCTGTAGATTTTCAGATTTGTGGATATATGGATGCATCTCTAGTACAACACTCAAATAAGCAGCTGCTTCAGAGCCTAGCTGGCCTTGCTCCTCCTGGAATCAATTTCTTTGTCTAAAGACCCATCACTCCAAACAATGCTTCCCAATATTTGAAGATATTTACAATGTCAGTTTGGTGTTGTTAACAGTAATTTTTGCTTCTATGAATTTGATATTTGGCACTTGCTGGTAAAATATTTCAATCTTGTTAAGGCTGGTAGTCTAGCCAAAGAGCATAGCAGCACTAGGAATTTGTTCAGCATCAACTGTAGATCACTGTCTGTATGGTGGAGAGCACAGCAGAGGATTTCTTGAAGACTGTATGATGGCATTCCATCCATGCATTCAAGCAGCAAAGGTCAAGTCAGCATCTGATATATATTCCCTCCTTCAGACCCTGGACAGTATGTGAATCATGCAAACAAAGGGCATATTGAACAGGAATGGGGTTCGTACGTAACCTCATTTCACCCCATTAGGACATGTAAATGCAGCTCTATTACCATTCTAAAGGACCTATCCTGCCATTATGTTGTGGAGGAGTTGAATCAACTTCACAAATTTATTTGGGTGATCATAAACTCTCCCTGTTTACAGTGTCAAATGCTTTTGTCAGTTCAATGAAGACAGGTTAAAGAAGTTTGTTCTGCTTGTTGCACTTTTCCTGGACTTGTTCCATGGCAAATATCATGTCTGCTGTACTCTGTTCTGGCCAAAAGCCACACTGCACTTCTGGGAGGTAGCTTTCCAAGACAGTAACAGTCTATAGACAAAAACCTTGCCTCTGATGGACAGCAGGGACATACCACTGCAGTTTGCTGCCCTTATTTTTATAGAGAGTCACAATGGGGGTAACACAGAAGTTGTCAAGGAATCTTCTCTTTGTGCCAAATGTTTTCCAAGATATCTTGGAACACTTGAAATGCATTTGGGTCTAGAGCTTTGTGAATCTCAGCAGAATAGCTATCCTCTCCTATTGCCTTATTTGAGTTCATCTATGAGTTTGATTTCTTGATCTCATCAGTAGAATAAGCAGATCTGAGGCACCTAAGACTGGCAGCTGAGGAATCCGCTGTAAAACATCAGGATTAACTGTGGACAGCCAAATGAGTAGGTTGGAAAAGTGTTCAGCAATGGTTTTTCAGTCCTTCCTGGTCTTTGTTCAGACTCAACTCATCAGATGACAGCAGGTTGGAACCATAAATTGACTTTATAGCACTGAGGAATTTTCTGATGGTATGCATGTCTGTCTAAGATATTCCATTTGCAATCTATTCAGGCTGGAAAGAAAAAAAAAGAAATTTGTGAAATGAAGGAAATGTTTGGAGTTTTACATTTAATCAAATTCTAGCCAAAGTCTGATTGTTACTTACATAGGAGGTTCCATAGTTTCCATGACAGTTGCTGTCATTCAACAGACAATCTGGCAGATAATGGTGCTTAGAAGAATTTGTATAGTTCTACTCCACATTCAGTTAAGTGTTCACGTTCAGTTCCATGTTCCTGATTCGTGCATTCCACATAGAGAAGTCCAGTTGCATGGGGCAGCATAAACTTCAAGTAATAAAATAAGTAAGCAAGCAGCACACACACACACACACAAATCCTATTGCTTTATATGGAGATAACAAATCTCTTTCTAAAGCTTTCTAAAGCTTTATCCTCGGAAAAGGCTATGAAGTTGTTGGTGATTGTCTCCTGACCTTGTCTAAGCTAAGAAAACGCTTAAGAATTCCAAAGTATACTAGGGATAAAGGACGGATCAAAATAGAAGTTTTCTCAAGCTCATAAAAGTGGAGTATATCTAAGTATAAAGCTGCTCAGAGACCAGTGGTGCATTTTAGAAGCAAAACCAAAATAGATATCTGTCTGAAATGTCAATGGACATAAAGTCTTGTGGGATCTGAGATGTTAGTGCAATTCCTTCCAATAGGCTTTACAGTGGCTGGCTGGCTGCTGCTTCAATAGAACATTTATTTTTTTGGTCCTCAAAGTAGAATTTCTACGGATAGGAAGAAACATGTGGCAGAATCATGCCTTTGTGTGAAAGATAATGCATAGCATTAAGTACCTCTTTGCTTCCCTCCCCCCCCTATAAATCTGATTTCTAAATAACTTGGATTGTGAAAAAACACAGTGATTATTTTTCTTGTTTGCATTATTTTATCTGATTCAAACTATGTATTAGCTCACAATTAAATTATTTAGTACTTGGTGGTTGGCCATTACGGAGCACCTAAAACTCTTTGAATACATCTAAGCCCCAAAATCATTTTATTAACAGATCATACAATATCCACCAATTTATCATCTTCTAAGAAACTGATAGCTCTCTAGAACTATCCCATGATTGACTGCTTGTTCAGGCAATTTCACACATGATCTTTGTATGCATAGTTTTTCTAGCCACTGAAATCTACTTTTAACCATATGTCTCCATGCCTAACCTAACTGAAGTCTTTGAGAATTTTATTTCATTGAAAGTCACATGACTTTTTACAGATGTTTTCTCTGTAAAAGACTCCCTAATTTTGCTTCCATTTCAACTTTAGATAAAATTCAAGAGGAAAATTGTTGAAGGGGGGAAAACATGCTATGAAAGTTTAGGTGTTTGGTTTTGTCTGAATCATTACCATTCTTCTCAAGGTTACTCAAAAATGCTCAAAATCCAACAAACGTCTAGTTCTCTTGAAGAAAAAAAACTTTGTATTAACTTCAATATTTATTGATATCTCTTTCATGTGTATGTGGAGATTTTAGTCTACCTTTACTAAAACTGAGTCAGATATACACTTACAACAGTTCATTTAGTGACTGTTCGAAGTTACAACAGGGCTGAAAAAAAGTGACTTATGATCGTTTTTCATACTTACAACCATTGCAGAATTTCCATTGTCACATGATCAAAATTTGGATGCTTGTCAAATGGTACATATTTATGACAGTTGCCATGCTCTGGGGCCATATGATCACTTTTTGTGACTTCTGACAAGCAAAGTCAACGGGGAAGCCAGATTCACTTAACAGGTCATAAGTCAAGGATTATTTATAGCCTCCATTCAAGGAGGAATTGAAACTTTCTTCCACAAATAACAGGTATTTTCTTGAGAATGGTGTGGAAAGCATTAAAAAACATTTCTCTGAAAGAACTAACTCAGATGACACTGACCCAAACAGTAAGATTCTTTAAAAAAAAGAAGAGAAGAATATAGAAGAATAAGAAAATAAAGCAAAACTTTAATATAGAGTCTCTCCTTGGGTTCTGACCTCTTAAAAAAATCCAATAAGAGTTAAGCTATGGAATCAGTCGAAACAGAACTACAAAATATTGGATATCAAAGAAAAATCTAGAAAGGTATAAAGTTTCAAACACCATTTTACCTTTCAATCTGATACAATTTTTTCTACAACAATTCTGCTGTCGCAGGTGTTTTTTTTTTTTAAAAAACAACCCAACAATTTAAACAATCTGAAGGAAGAGCCTTGGGCAAGAAATACTTTTCTCCTCCTCTGACTTGTTTTCTTCTGCTACTCTGAATCATTGTCCTTGAATTCCTGAAAATGAAAGCTATTGTTACACAGATGGGATTCAATCACAGTAATGCAATAAAAAATAAGAAAAGCATAGAGTTTTTCTTAAATATTCCTCATCCTTGCCATTCTCCACACCTTACAAAACTTATCATAAGAAAGCTCTTTTGGGACAGATAGGGTAGAAAGAATGGATTCAAGGGTCCTGTATCTTCATTACAAGACCTACAATCCATATCATCAAAAAATGCTCCGTGACAGATATGTTCCTAAATGACCTCTTCTTTTAACAGAATAACAGAGTTGGAAGGGACATTGGAGGTCTTCTAGTCTAACTCTGTGCTCAAGCAGGAGACGCTATATCATTCTGTACAAGTGACTGTCCAGTATCTTCCTAAAATCCTCCAGTGATGGAGCACCCACAACTTCTGAAGGCAATCCATTCCATTGGTTAATTGTTCTCACAATTAGGAAATTTCTTCTTAATTCTAGTTTCCATCCATTGTTTCTTGTCTTCCCTTCTAGTGCTTTGGAGAATAGGTTGACCCCCTCTTCTTTGTCGCAGACCCTCAAATATTGGAACACTACTATCACGTCAAGCCTAATCCTTCTTTTCACTAGACTAGGTATACCCAATTCCTGCAACTTTTCTTCATATGTTTTAGCCTCCATACCCCTAATTAGTCTCAACATCTTTTCTGGTAACCTAGGCTGGATGCAATATTCTAAGTTGGGTCTTACTAAGGCTTTATAAAATGGTACTACTACTTCACATGTTCTTGATTCTATCCTTCTTAATGCAACCTAGGATTGCATTTACTTTTTTGGCAGCTGCAGCACACTGCTGGCTCATATTTAAGTGATTGTCCAGTAGGACTCCAAGATCCCTCTAACAAATAGTGCTATTGAACCAGGTTTCACTTAATCTGTACCTGTACATCTGATTTTCTTGCCTGTGTAAAACATTATTTTTTTTAAAAAAATAATTTGTTTATATAGGGCCCAGTATTCAAGTCAGTCGAGAACCATCTGGATTGTCTATCTTTTGGGATAGAAATTTTCAATTATTTATTGCCGATATCATTCTACACATTTCTGACATGCGTACGCAATTGGAAGAACTCAACATTCAATGATGGGCATGAGAGAAGCACCAGCTACATTCAAAAGTCCATTTCCTACCTAACCCTCCATCAGGGGTCCATCAGTGAGATTTTTTTCCATCTCAAACTTTTGTTATCAAACTATTATATAATTTCAAATTAAACATGATTTATACATAAAGGGCTTTAAAAAACATCCTAACCTTGCCTGTCAGTTCAAGTGGAAAAGCTATAAACATGCTATTACTTCAGATTTCAAAATGCATCTGCTTTTAATTTACCTCATAAGTGTGCCCTTGCATGTGTAAATAATCACAAGTATTTTATTTTTCTGTTTATTTCTAATCGAACTTAGTTCTACTGGGAAAATTTCTCACATAGTCCTCCATGCCTTAGTAGCATTTGAGTTAAATGTTATATTGCCTTCCATCATCCTTCAGAGTTGTGCTTCATGAAGTGGATACCAATGACTCATTATTGGGAAAATGATCTCCAGATCACTTTGGAAGAATGTTATAAAGTTCATAAACTTTTTTTTTTTAAAGAAAGCTACTAAGCAGCAGTTTATTGTGGAGTAGACCTTATTAAAATAGCCAAGCACTGCCAGAGGAGTCAGAGGAAAAGCATGGCCCAAACAATGAAATGAATCTCCCAGAGAGAATGGAATTATCCTCTAAGGTTGCTTTGGTAATCTCTTTCTTTGTCTAACAAGAATAGCATGTAGTTAAGTGTGGCCAGGAGGGCATTAAAATTGGGTACATTGTCTTCAAACAACACTTATCACTTGTTCCTAATGATTGAGTGGGGATGTCACAGAATCTGCTTGTTCTCTGAATAATTCTTACAATTTTTTAATTAATCTCTTAGACAAAGAGGTGGAAGTAATGCTGACCGATTATGAAGATAATACAAAACTGGGTAGGGTAGCTAATTTTCAAGAAATCAGGAATAACTTTCAAAATAATCTTGATAGAATAGAGAAGTGGGCTGAAATAACAGAACATTTAATAGACACAAAGGCAGAGTTTTCACCCAGAATTGTATAAAATGATAGACATATGGCAGAATAATAGGAAAAAAAGATTATTACTCATGGTTTTGAATGATAAATGGGAATGGGATTTTATTACATTACACATTATTGGAGGGGCCCCTGAACACAGAACCCTGTTCTCTGTGCTAAAAGTCAGTGATGGTATCCTGCAAGCAATTTCCCTTCCTTTTTTTTTTCCACTAAGAAAAGTCAACAGCCCAAATGTCAAACTGTTGGAGTGAATAAATAAACTTGCAATGAGAAACAGAGCCTTGATGCATTGAGCATACACAGATTCAAATGTCAAAGCCCTGCATTGTAAACAGAAAGAATGCTTTTAAGGAAACTTGGACAGACAAGGCAGTTAAGGGAAGGATAAAATGAAAGATGGAGGAATTACCGTGTCAGATTCAGAAGCTCCTTTTAGCTTAGCCAACATGTTCTCCCTCTCCTCCAAATAAAATTAAAGTGTGCTGAATTGGAAGCTGAAAGTTTGCAAATGGAAATGAAAGTTAATTCTGTCATATGCAAAACGTGTCATAACACTGATCTTGGGAAGAAGGTTAAATGCTGGTAATTATCAACATACCCAAAACTTTTGTTTTGCTTGTTTTATGGCTGACTCTGAGAACACATTTACTCAAGAAGAAATGAAAAGAACCCATGTTTATCTGATTCAAGCACTTGCTCAATAATTGCCCATGAAAACACTGCTGTGATTTTTTTTAAGCATTTGTCTCTTCCTTTTTTGAACTGCACCTTCCAGTAGCCAGTGATAAAACAGCATCAGGAAGGTCTTTGACTGACTTGTGATTTTCATCCATCACTCTGCTTTTTCATTATTTTATATATATAATAGATGAATATATAAAATAACAGGCTTTCGTCTGGATTGTGTTTGATTTTAAAATCCAGCTATATCAGTGAAGTTCCCTTTTTCTGCTCCCAACATTTTCTGTGAGCTATGTGAGAACAGCTTTGTTCTTTGTTCTATGTTTTATGCAGTTGTGATTTACTGAGTACAGTTTGTTGCATTCTGTGCAAAACAAAACAATTTGTGCCAGCTTTTATTTGTATCACTTAACCATACATTTTTTTCAAGGATAAAAAAAATATCTTAGTATTTTATCTTGATGGGAGCCACAGCCACTACTGAATTCCTGAATATTTGTATTGTCGTGTAGTAACCTGTTTTTTTGGATTGCCAATTGATCTTATCGCTCCATTTAACCATGAGTAGAACTCTTTTCTTCTCCAAGTAATGTCTTACAGTTCATTAGGTGATAGAGACAGTGATTCAAACTCTTTGTAGATCCAGGAAGGGTTCCAATGCTTCTTTGGGTTGTGACAGAGACAGGGCTGGGGAGAAGCTAAAGAACTTGCAGTAGATCAGGAAACAATTAATTATTCCTTAGAATAATTTTCATAAAATAACTAGCCACCGGAAGCAACAATTCCACTAGATTTGATTCATAATTATTTTTAAAATAGTTTTTGTTAAAAGATTTTACATAGATAACAAGAAATACACTCAAAGAAAAAAATAGTAAGGTAAATGTGAAAAAGAAAAGAAAAAAAACAGAAAAGGAGATTTAAAAAAAAACGAAAATAGGAGAACAGAAAACATTAGGCCAGCAGCTTGGCAGCCCGGCTGGGGGCTGGGGGGGGGGAGAGGAACTGAGTCATGTGAGCGGTGAGCCAGTGTAGGCATGCACATACATACAGCCCTTGTGTGAGTGGCAGGCCGGCGTGCATGCACGTTGCTCGAATTGTATGAGCAGTGAGCCGGCGTGCACTCTCAAGTGTCTGCCAGCCTGCCACGCGTGCAAATTGAGCTGTGTGCACACATGCACATTCCAGCCAGCCACTCATGTGGCCCAATTCCAAATAGACCACAGCCTGGCAGTGTGCTGCAGCCCAGGGCTTGGGGACCCCTGCATTAGGTAGGTAGATAGACAGACAGAACATCTTATTAATTACACATACCATTTTAACCAAACTTCACCCTCCTGGATTACATCATAATTCCATTTTTTTCCAATATATGTTATTCTGCCATTAGTTACTCCCTTGATTTAATTTTATATTTCTCAGTAGATTTTACAATAATTCCTGGTACATTAACCATTTGTCTTTGCCTGTTGTTTCTCTCCCATAAAATGCTTTGCCGAGATTCGCGGAGGCACTTTCATGCAGAACCTGGGTTTACATGTCGTTCATATTCTCAACACGGCACATCTAATAAAATGTTTTTTAAAATCCACATTAAGTTTATTGTACAATCAATACCCATGCCGTTCAAACAGCAGGTTATGATCTTCTAACTTCTAATAGTCTATTGTTTCTCAGCAACACCCGTTCTTTCATCCAAACCAAACAAGAAGCTGGATTTAGTTCATAAAAATTTTAAAGACTTCAGTGCAGGGAGATTCAGAATCTTATTTGTTTAGACTTTTTCCCTTTTTTGTTTCTAGCTACACTGGAATTTTATGAAAGAAATAGCCAAGACCACCTATTGTGGAAGTAGGAATTCAACGATTTGAAAAGGTTTTCCCATACAAAGGTTTTCCCATACATAAGCATAATCACTCAAAATTAGTGGTCCTGAAACATAAGGCAAATGGCTCCTGATGCTCTCTTGGAAGGAAAAATGAATTCCATAACCTCAATAGGAAGCTATCTGGCTCCATTAATACAAGACTTTTCCTTTACAATGTCTGTAAACAGCAACAGCAAAATATGTAAACTTATTTTCCGTTCTTTAATTCCAGTGCTCTATTTTTAAAATGTATTATTCAGAAATAAAATCTATAACAGAATAAGTCTGAGACAAGTAGAGAGCAAGAGCAGTTTCTTATAAAACAATACGGTGCACTGCACTGTGCTATGGAAATCCTTCACATCCTACCTGACACTGTACAAGAATGTTGCAGGCAGTGGGATAATTGGAAAGGGGCTAAAAATGTGTGAAGCACTTGTGTTTGTTTGTTTTTTAAGCAATTTAATCAATAATCCCTTAAATATGTTTTAGGTAAGATGAATCATAACATAATAAAAAGCTTGACAACTTCACAGATCCTTTGCAGGGCTGTGAATTACTTCTTGGATGAAGTTGCTGTCCCACAGACCAACTGGATGGATCATCTAACCAATGTATATAATAAAACAAGTTATACACCAGTAACCCCATTCTCAGTCCAGATATAAAAGCAAACTGTCATTTATTTTTGAAGGGCATTCAAGACATTTCTAGGGATCCAAGATAAATATGTACACAACTACAGCAGGGGGTGGATTAGAGGAGGCGCAAAATGAATCCAATGTCTTCATAGGTGCACTAAAATGGATGGATGGGTCGCTAGAAGTCATAGGCTACTGCAGTGTTCTTCTGTAGAAGTCCCTTTTAAATAAACAGGCATCCTGCAAGTCCTCTGGAGGTTTTAGCACATGATAGTTATGTCTTAAGTACTCTTAAAAGAACAGCGGGCAATTTTTTAAAAAGAGGCACAGAGTCGCATACACAATGAATGTCTCTTTAATAAGGAGACTCTAAGGGAGTATGCTGGCTGAATACACAGCGTAATGAAATTATGAGAAAGGTAATGAAGACAAAAGATTAAATAAAGCAGTGAAGTGAATAAAACTATTAGAAACAGTCCAGTGAGACAGAAGTAATGTATCTGTATCAGGCATATTTGTCACATTCATCTTCATCTATTTTAGGATTATGCGAATGTTATCTGTTTTGTTGTATTATTTCTGCTAAACGCTCTCGTTATTACTTGCAAGTATTGGATCATATTATATAATATATACATTTAATTATAATGGATAATATTGTAAAATATTGTCTATGAAGATTCTCAATCATCCCGGTCATGGTTGTCCCAAAGGTCCTTTTCCAAAGGCATTTGGACTTCCATGTTTTCTTTTTTCTTTTGGCAATATTGAATATTTAGGCAATGTGTAAATTCATTTACATTCAACACAGAGGTTCATTGTCATAAGCTAAGCTACTTTTTCTTTTCTCAGTATCTTTGGTGCAATTATCTGATGAAAGCAAAGGTGATGATGAGGTTGAGGGTGATACATGTCACAGTCTCAGCCAGTTAATCCTTTCCCTTTCCCCTCTCCTTACAAGCATTAATGTCTTCATACTCATTGCATCTGTATCCCTTTCTGGGATATATTAATGACACATATGTTTGAGTATCGTAAAGCTGTCCAATTGGTAAGCAGCTTCAAAGTTAGATCATTGTATGCTCAGTTATTTTCTGGAACAATGCTTCCCCCCACCCCCAATTGTAAGTCTCTAATACAAGCCAGGGATTAATGGCAAGCTAATGATGTCAGGCTCTTGGCTAGGATGTTAAGGTTTGCTTGGACCTCAGCCACAGGTAGAAGCAGGAAGTTGATGCATTTCTTCATATTACCAAGTCAGGGTTATTTTACTATTACTACTACTACTACTACTACTACTACTACTACTACTATTATTATTATTATTATTATTATTATTATTATTATTTGCTTGGACCTCAGCCACAGGTAGAAGCAGGAAGTTGATGCATTTCTTCATATTACCAAGTCAGGGTTATTATTATTATTATTATTATTATTATTAT